>JAWZYT010005674.1:0-26031 GCA_034508575.1 Petrolisthes manimaculis
GGTAGGTAGGTAGGTAGGTAGGTAAATTAGTGGGTAAGGTAGGTAGGTAGGTAGGTAGGTAGGTAGGTAGGTAGGTAGGTAGGTAGGTAGGTAGGTAGGTAGGTAGGTAAATTAGTGGGTAAGGTAGGTAGGTAGGTAAATTAGTGGGTAAGGTAGGTAGGTAGATAGGTAGGTAGGTAGGTAGGTAGGTAGGTAGGTAGGTGGGTAGGTAGGTAGGTAGGTAGGTAGGTAAATTAGTGGGTAAGGTAGGTAGGTAGGTAATATAGTTATAAAAAATTAGATAGATTGATAAATAGATAGATAGATATAATATAAAATAAATAGATAGATAGATAGAAGGGTAGATAGATGAGGTCAGACTAATTCTATTTAATTTTCTGTAGTGCTTTTCCGACGAATTTAGTTCAAATATGGCGAAAATAAAGTGTTTATGGATATTGGGTTGTGGGGGGTTGTAGGGTTTGGGGGGGGGGGCTCAGGGGGGCTCAGGGGGGGGTTGTATCTCCCCAAACATTAAAATGAGACAGTCTTGAACAATAAATGTGTTAAAAAAAAAACACTATAAAATTTTCATTACAATGTGAAAACCTTCAGTCCAAACCACATTATGGTCCAATACTTGACTATTACCGTTATTTTTTCATTACAAAAATAACACACCACATGTATAGATATATATATATATATTTTGTACATTTTTTTTTATTAATAACAACAAGCGTTTTCATAACTAAACTAAATTGAGTACAAAAACTTGGCCTGAGATTAACAAGTTGATTCATTGATGGGGTTGTGTGTGTGTGTGTGTGTGTGTGTGTGTGTGTGTGTGTGTGTGTGTGTGTGTGTGTGTGTGTGTGTGTGTGTGTGTGTGTGTGTGTGTGTGTGAATATCCATATATGTGTGTGTGTGAGTTAATATCCATATATGTGTGTGTGTGAGTTAATATCCATATGTGTGTGTGTGTGTGTGTGTGTGTGTGTGTGTGTGTGTGTATACTGACATGAGTTTGTGTACAGTATTTAGGAACACATTACACGATTTTGATCCTTAATTAACTACTACATAAAAATACAAAACCTATGATTATACAACATTAAAGGGTAGTACAGTACAGTACAGTACAGTACAGTACAAAAAAGTTAAAACTGTACAAAAAAAAAAAAATATATATATATATATATTGGAACTCCCATATGTGTAATAAATTATGAGTTTATTTCAAGGTCAGGTTGGTTTCAATATTATTTGTGCTGACTGTACAGTACTTCAGTTTTAGTACAGTCAAGGAGTGTTTGTTTGAAATTGTACAAACTACAGTCAGCAAAGAAAGTTTTGTTACCATCCATAAAACATTGTGATGTAATGTTGGTACACCTGACTGGTGAGTGTGGTATCTCTGCCACACTCCACCCTATATAAGTCCCTGCCTCTGGCCAATGTCCCTCAGTGTGTCATGGTCAGCCAAGCAGGAATGACGTCACTTCAGACAGTACTATATTTTCTGGGTATGTCAGGGTTGATCTTGTTCTAAACTACTCAAACATATTTCCTTATGTTTAATGATGAATAGTTAAATGGTAAGAGTTCTTTAACACTCAAAATTTAATTTAAAATCCGCTAAACTTTTGATATAAAAAAGTTGTCACTGCCTGAGCAATGACAATTCCCGCCCAGCCTGTCCCAGATGACACCAGTACCAACAGCTGGCCAGTGCTGGAGTACCAACCCTATATATATAACATGAGTACCAACACTACCACACTGACACAGGTTAAAATTAATATAGAGGTGGTAACCAAACTATTTTTGCCGACTGTACAGTACAGTATTACAAAAGCTAAGATAATTGTACAAAGCTACAGTACAGTACTATAAAATATGCTATGATAATTGTACAAAGCTACAGTAGAGTATTACAAAAGCTAAGGTAATGTACAAAGGTATAGTACAGTACTACAAACCTATGAAGGGGTGTGTAGCCATATTTCCTACACTTCAGCAGTCAGTTTTACTACACTTCAGCAGTCATAATAATTATCACCTACACAACAAAACAGTAGCCATATTATGTAGGAAATGGGACTGTATTTATTTATGTGTGTAGGAAATAGGCCTTATCTGTGTAGGAGATGTTACGGTACCTTACAAAAAGTGCAGTATTATTGTTGTTGTTGATGTTCTCCCCGGGCAGAATGGACTCCTGCCACACACACACACACCCCTGGTACACTCTGGTCACAGTGAAAAAAACAAATTAAAATAAAGTAGGGTCTGTATGTCCCTATATGCCTGGGCTACCGAACCACATCCCAAGGAAATGGGACCAGAGCTTACTGGAGCAGGGAGTCTGGAGGCCTCATTGTGGGAAAGGCTTTGATCCCACAGCCAGTGTTGTGGGCACAAGTCCACGTTACCACAAGAGCTACAAGTGGGGCCGTACCTTCCATAAGACCAGCCCTGAAGGCACCATAAGGGGAAGGGAGTTTATACTGTTGTATACAAAGGTATAATACACCCCGTGTGCTGGTGGTCCACACAGCAGTGAAAAAAAACAGCCTCCGGTTGCAGTACACCTCACGTGGATCTTTTATCCACGTGGACAGATGTCATCAAATCCACTATAAAGTGAGCAGATCCTACAACAATGTTTATTCTAGCCCTGTAAGGGATAACTAATATTCACAGAGAATACAGTCAGCTCCACTGGGCCCAGTACAGTTTTGTAGGATACTGTATGTGACTTGTAGCAATTAAATCATATTGTGCTTTAGGAAATGTGGCACCCTCCCCCCCCCCCCCTCCCCCCTACTCTAAAATAATTGTACAAAACAGAAACAGATCTATAGTTAAAGCATGTGGTTATAATATTATGAACACAATTATTAATGGAAGATAGTACAGTATACTTTTGGTCCATTGGACTTGGAGTGTCTTGATTCCTCCAAAGTACAGTATGTCAGGAAACAACACGACCAGATGAACAAAAATAATGGTGTCCTGTTGCTGGGAAGAGTTTGAAGGAATCATTATCTCCAAAAAGGTGAACACTATAATTATGTATGTATATGTATGTATGTATCTTTACTCCCTTAATTAAAACAAAACAAAAACACAAATGGAGGGAGAGTTACAAAAGATGATTATTATACGACTTAGTGAAAATATTTGTTGTGTGTGTTGTGTGTGTGTCCATCCCCTTGGTGGGAGTTCCCGAGGCGTCAGAGCTATAGATAGATAGATAGATAGTGTTGTTCTATGTGTTGTTCTATATGTTATTCTATGTGTTCTGTGAGTGTTGTAAGGCTTTCTGATCTTGTTCAATCACTGATGAATAGGAGGGGGGAGGGGGGAGGTCCTGGGTGGGGGGGATATACTGATAGGAGGGGGCGGTGGGTTGAGTGAGGGCTGGAGGACCGTAGGGGGAGGCAGGGGGTGCGTTGGGGGCGGGGGGAGCGTAGGGAGAGGCAGGGGGTGCGTTGGGGGCGGGGGGAGTGTAGGGGTAGGGCTTCTCACTGGGGGCACTACACGAGGGGGGGGCGTATGGGGTGGAGGAGGAGGGGGGGGCATACGGGGTGGAGGAGGAGGGGGAGGGGGTAGCATAGGGGGCAGAGGGAGGGGGGAAGGGGAGGCCAGATGAGCTAGTAGGCTGTTGGGTGATAGCACTGGGGGGCGCGGCAAAAGGGGCGCCATCAGTATTGGTATGTGGGTATGGGGGGTGTAGATACGGGGGTACAGCATTAGGGTAAGCAGATACAGGGGGTACAGCAGCAGCATTAGGTGGGTATGGGTGTGGGTATGGGTGGTCACTATCAGGGTGTAGTGGAGGTGTAGGTTCACCATCTATAGTCGTTGTCACTTTACCTACGGGGATTAAACCCAATGAGATTTCCTTCTCAATGTGAACGTCTGATGCGAAACCCAAGTTGAACTGGATCTGGGAAAGAAAAGTACAAATATTAATATACCGGTATGTACAGTTGTTAAAAAAGGTATTGTGACAACTATTGATACAACATTAAATATATTAATGTCCATAGTTGTTTGTAGGGATTATAAGTATGTATTACAGAAGGATATGTATATTTCCTTCTGTTATACATGTTTATAAGTATGTATTACAGAAGGATATGTATATTTCCTTCTGTTATACATGCTTATAAGTATGTATTACAGAAGGATATGTATATTTCCTTCTGTTACACATGCTTATAGTCCATACAAATAGTTGTGGATATTACTAGGGTTAAAGTTCTATCAAGATTTGTCACAATACCTTTTTTGGCAACTGTACAGTACTGAGTAAAAGAATTATTATTAATTATCTGGGAAAGGAAAGTATCAAAATTAATATATGTATAGTACAGACAGGCAGTGGTACTCTCTCTCACTTCTCTCTGTGTGTGTGTGTGTGTGTGTGTGTGTATCTTTTTTTTAAATTATTGTCTCACCTTAAGTACATGTTTCACTTCAATAATATTACTATAGCGTAGACAGGCAGTGGTCTTGGGTACATAAAGGGCCACGTTATTCCACATTTCGGTTTCTTTCGCTCCGATACCCAGACGTTTTTTCTCCGAGAGTTGTGTGGTCTTTTTTTTCTTTTCCCATTCTGCGTGGTAGGCGATGGTCTGTAGAGGAGATTGGTAACACTGATGATTGGTGATAGATACTGATGATAGATGATAATAATAATAATAATAATAAGATATAATAATAATAATAATAATAATAATGATATAATAATAATAATAATAAGATGTAATAATAATAATAATAATAAGATGTAATAATAATAATAATAATAATAATATATAATAATAATAATAATAATAATAATAAGATATAATAATAATAATAATAATAATAAGATATAATAATAATAATAATAATAATAAGATATAATAATAATAATAATAAGATACAGTATAATAATAATAATAATAATAACAACATATAATAATAATAACAATAATAATAAGATATAATAATAATAATAATAATAATAAAAAAAATAATAATAATAACAATAATAATAATAATAATAACAATACTACTACTACTACTACTACTACTACTACTACTACTACTCATGTAACTAACCTGAGTGAGTGTAATAACAGCATTATCTATGGGCGTCTCAGTACCGTTGGTGACTTCTCCTGAGATGAGGATATATTCACCTGTAAAACAATAATAATAATAATAATAATAATAATGATAACAATAATAATAATAATAATAATAATAATAATAATAATAATAATAATAATAATAATAATAATAATAATAATGATAATAATAACAATAATAATAATAATAATAATAATAATAATAATAATAATAATAATAATAATAATAATATAATACCAATAATAATAATAATAATAATAATGATAATAATAATAATAATAATAATAATAATAATAATAATAATAATAACAATAATAATAACAATAATAATGATAACAACAACAACAACAATAATAATAATAATAATAATAACAATTAATTTATTTAGGGGCAAGAAATTTTGGGTTGGTATATAAATTCTGAGAGCAACTGAATCCTCCAAATTATTACTGGCAACGAAACAAACAAACAAACAAACACATTTATTTTTGTTTTTCTGGTCCTGTTTCCTGGCATAATACTTTGGAGGAATCAAGGCACTCCAATGTACTCCAAAAAAAAATTATATACGACCTTAATTTAATAACTAACCTTCACAACAACAACAACAGTAGGCCTATACATATACCGACATAATTATATACACACACACACACATATACATACAATCACTAACCAGGTATATATCCCGTTTTCTCTGCTGTGAGTCTGAGTATAATGGGACCATCTTCACAACAACAACAACAACAGATACATACACACATACATACACACACATACATACAATTACTAACCAGGTATATATCCCGTCTTCTCTGCTGTGAGTCTGAGTATAATGGGACCATCTTCACAACAACAACAACAGATGGTGTCTTGTATAAATAGGTCCAACTTGTCCTGTGTGTGTGGTGACAATTAATTATTTAAATAGCTAAGAATTAATCCATTTTAATATGTCTATCTATCTATTTATTTATCTATCTATCTATTGCCTTTTAATATGTATATAATATAATAATGAAAAGCTCAATGAAATATTAATTAACTTGACAATGTATTAGTTATTCAAATAGCTAAGAATTAATCCATTTTAATATGTATATCTATCTATTTATTTATCTATCTATCTATTGCCTTTTAATATGTATATAATATAATAATGAAAAGCTCAATAAAATATTAATTAACTTGACAATGTATTAGTTATTCAAATAGCTAAGAATTAATCTATTTTACTATGTCTACAGTATCTATCTTATCTATTGCCTTTTAATATGTATATAATACAATATATATATGGATGGGTGTATGAGAGAGATGAAAGCCAAAGTGAATGGTCTGGGGGTGAAGTTGAAGCTGAATGAAGTAAATTGGTCCTTGGCGGCAAGTTTGTTTGCAGATGACACTGTGCTGATGGCTGAGAGTGAAAGGGAGTTGCAGAGTGTGGTGGACAAATTTCAGTCTGTATGTAAGCGAAGGAAACTGAAGGTGAATGTGGGTAAAAGTAAAGTGATGGTGTTTGAGAGAGCAGAAACTGAAGTGATTGACTTTGCTACACCTTACAGAGTGGAAGTACCAACTGGGACGAAGTGTGAGATAACCCTAAGGGGTGAGAGGATGGAGGAAGTGAAGGAGTTTAAGTACCTGGGGACAGTTATGTGTAAACATGGAAGTATGGAAGGAGAAATTAGGGAGAGAGCAGTGAAGGGTAGACAGGTCATAGGATCACTGGGGAGGATAATGAAAGGTAGAAGTGTGAGTATGGAAGTGAAAAGGGGACTACGAAATAGTATAATCCTGCCAACACTGACGTATGCGTCGGAGACATGGACATGGAGTAGGGCTCATCAGTCAAGAATAGGTGCTGTGGAAATGAGTTATCTGAGAGGTGCATGTGGACTGACAAGGTGGGATGGAGAAAGTAATGAGAGTGTGTATAGGAGATGTGGTATGAGTGAGAAGGCAATTGGTATTGAGTGTGGAGTGGTTGAGAGAGTGAAACGTAATACTTTGAGGTGGTTTGGACATGTGGAGAGAATGCAAGGTGAGGAGTTTGTAAAGAAGGTGTATGTAAGTGAAGTTGTGGGACGTGGTGTGAGAGGCAGACCACCAGTAAGATGGCAGAACAGAGTGGAAGAGTATGTAAAGGAGAGAAACATGAGGGGGAGGGGAGGGATTGAACAAGTAAGGAGGGAGTGTGAGAACAGGGAAGACTGGAGACTTTTCTGCCGTGGCCACCCCCTTCGGGGGAGTTCCCGGAGGGAACGAGGCGTCAGAGCTATAGATAGATAGATAGAATATAATAATGAAAAGCTCAATAAAATATTAATTAACTTGTCAATGTATTAGTTATTTAAACGGCTAAGAATTAATAAATTTTAATATGTCTACAGTATTTATCTATCTATCTATCTATTGCCTTTTAATATGTATATAATATAATAATGAAAAGCTCAATAAAATATTAATTAACTTGTCAATGTATTAGTTATTTAAACGGCTAAGAATTAATAAATTTTAATATGTCTACAGTATTTATCTATCTATCTATCTATTGCCTTTTAATATGTATATAATATAATAATGAAAAGCTCAATAAAATATTAATTAACTCACAGCCATAGCCGGTTCCTGAGTGAGATCGATGAAATTGATGACTTTGAACGTGTCCTTCGCTGTGGGAGGTTCATCCGTCCACTCTAGTTCGCCCCTCGCCTCGGCCTCATAGCGCACGTGGCCGCACACACCCTCGAAGGACGAAGGGAGGTTGTGGGGGAGGAGGAACTGGAAGGGGAAGGTGTGTTCTCCCTGGGGGATGTTGTCACCAAAGTCTGTGTGGGTTGGGGAAAGATGGGTTAGGTTTGGGGAAAGATGGGTTAGGTTTGGGGAAAGATGGGTTAGGTTTGGGGAAAGATGGGTTAGGTTTGGGGAAAGATGGGTTAGGTTTGGGGAAAGATGTGTGGGGTTGGGGAAAGATGTGTGGGGTTGGGGAAAGATGGGTTGGTGGGTTGGTGTGTGTTATATGCCGCCAGTACACACACAAACAAACACACACACACTCTTACACATGTACAGTACTCTCTCCTTCATGTATGTATACAGTGTGTCCGGAATTTTTTACCCGAAAATTTGGTAAATGCATACTTTATTAATTCTGAAAAGAAACTACTCTATTGATGTGATCTTTTTTTTTTTAGTTTAGCGGTAATTGAGACATTTAATTAAGGGGGGGTGGGAGTATGGGACAGGCTTGGGGGGGTGCGGGAATATGGGGATAGGCTTGGGGCGGGTAGAAAGCCTGTCCCCCTATTCCTGCACCCCCCAAGCCTGTCCCCCTACTCCTGCAACCCCCAAAACCCCCCTGTTCAAATGTCACACATTTAAGGATGTGTAGGAATAAGGGGACAGGCTTGGGGGGGGGTTTGTTTTGGGGGTTGCAGGAGTAGGGGGAACAGGAAGCCATTTATTACAAATATGTAGTTCTGCAAGGAAAGATTTTGGCTGTAAGCGGGGCAGAGGCCGCCAGCCAATCAGCGACAAGTATTTATACCCACCTAGGCTTACACCTCCTGCCAGTGGACAGCCGTAAAGGAATGGATTATACACACACATAACAACAGTGTAAACCTAGTGATTATTGGAACTGTTAAACATTACAAATTAATAACATAATTCTTTGTGTTACATTACATACCGATAATTGAGTTTGGAGAGCTAATGTAGGCTATTCTTCAACATATAAAATTATAATTCACTCCCTCACTCTCTCTCTCATACAGCCTACACTCATTCACTCTCTCTCTCATACATTCACTCTCTCCCTCCCTCCTTCACTCCCTCACCCTCTCTCTTTCACTCCCTCCCTCCCTCTCTTTCACTCACCTACCCACCCACCCACTCTTTCCCTCCCTCCTTCACTCCCTCACCTACCCATCCTCCCTCTCTCTTTCACTCCCTCACCTACCCACCCTCTTTCTCTTTCACCCTATCCCTCCCTCACCTACCCACCCTCTCTCCTTCACCCTATCCCTCCCTCTCTCTCTTTCACCCTATCCCCCCCTCTCTCCCACCCCACCCCTCCCTCCCTCACTCACCCCTTCCAGACCAGATAGTGACGGCTTCTTTAAAATTCGTCTCTTCGGCCGATTTCTGTTTATCTTCACTGTCTGTCCATTGTGTTTTGGTGTAACCGCCGATAGTAACCAGGATAGCTGTGTGTCCAGGATAGAACATAGAATTAGTAGAAGTAGTAGTAGTAATAATAGTAATGTAATAATAATAATAGTAGTAGTAGTAGTAGTAATAATAATAGTAGTAATAATAATAGTAGTAATAATAACAGTAATAATAATAACAGTAATAATAGTTAATAGTAATAATAATAATAGTAGTAATAATAATAGTAGTAATAATAATAGTAGTAATAATAATAGTAGTAATAATAATACAGTAGTAATGTAGTAATAATAGTACGGTAATAGTTAATAGTAATAAAAAATAATACACAAACTGAATATACGGTACTACATTATTCCCTACTGAAATATACATAAATTGTAAATATTTACCGCGTGGAACTCTTATGTAGATTTTCCAAACGCACACACACGCAAAAGTACAAAACTAAAAACCACAAATACAAAAATACATAAACTAAAAAAAAATTACAAATACAAAAACAAAAATACACAAACTAAAAAAAAATACAAACACAAAAATAAAAATACACAAACTAAAAAAAAACCACAAACACAAATACAAAAATACACAAACTAAAAAAAAAAAAAAAAAAAACACAAATAGTACAAAAATACACAAACTAAAAATACACAAACACACATACAAAACAAAATATTAACATTCTTGCCTACCCTAACCTACCCTTACAAGATAAAAAAAAAAAAAACACACACACACACACACAAAACAAACAAAAAAACAAGCCTAACCCTACATACAAGCACCACAAAAACACACACACACACAAAAAAAAAAAAAAAACATGCACACAAAAAAAATACAAAAACACACACACACACCTAAAAAAAAAAAAAAAAAAAAACACACACACACACAAGCACTACAAAAAAAAAAATAATACAAAAAAATACAAAATACAAAAAATACAAAATAAACACGCACACACACACAAAAAAAAAAAACACGCCTAACCCCACCCCACCCTACCTACCTTTACAAGCGGTGGTAGTAGGAGCGAAGGCCGTCACCCTACCCGTCACCACCTGCCCACAACCGTACCAACCCTGACCCTCGTCCACCTCCACTTTCAGCGTCATCACCATCTTTTTTTGTGTGTGTGTGTGTGTGTGTGTGTGTGTTTTGTATTTTTTGTATTTTGTATTTTTTTGTATTATTTTTTTTGTAGTGCTTGTGTGTGTGTGTGTGTCTTTTTTTTTAGGTGTGTGTGTGTGTTTTTTTTTTGTGTGTGTGTGTGTGTGTGTTTTTTTTTTTTTTTTTTTTGTGTGTGTTTTGTGTTAGCGTTTTTTCGGTCTATTATTATTATTATTATTTTTTAGTGATTACAGTATTCTGTCTATTTTCTTTTTCTTTTCTTTTTCGTGTTAGCGATTAATCGGTCTATTCATTTTTTTTTTTTGTGATTATTCTGTCTATTTTTTTTTTACTTTTGATGTTATTTCTTGTTTTTTTTTCTTTTTTAGTTAGTGATTATTCTGTCATTTTTTTTTTTTTTTAGTTAACTTAGTGATTATTGTCTTTTTATATATTTTTGGGGTTGATTTCTCTCTCTCTCTCTTTTTTGGCGATTATTCTGTCTATTATTATTTCTTGGTACGTTTTTATCTCTCTCTTTTTATTTTTCGGTTCGTTTCTCTTTCTCTCTTTTTATTCCTCGATTCGTATTTATTTCTCTCTCTCTCTTTCTTTTCCTCCACAAGTTTCAGAACACCAACACACACACACACACAAACACACAAACACACAAACGCCCAAAACTTTAGATATAACACAAAAAAAAACAAGAAAAACAAATAAAAAGTTGAAATTAAATATTTACATAATGAAAATTCCACACGAGTCGAGTAGTAAATTTATGATAATCAATTAATATTTATTATAATTACGAGTTATATTTGTTTGTTTGTTTACTATAGTGTGTATAATATCTTATTAAAGTCACTTAGGCACGGGGAAGGCTAAATAATCAAGATAAAACAGCTAAAATTGATTAAAAACTTGATTTGTTTGGACGGAGTGAAGACTGAAGACTGATGTTTATTTATGTCGTGAAGGAGGGCGGGGTTCGGTACCGTCTTCATTTAATGGCCGCAGTCTAATTACTATTTATTTTACATATTATCAATCATTCAAGCCTGGGGAAAAGTGTATTATCTTATAAATAACGTTTTCTGACTTTAGGATAATCTCTGGATACACTATTTATATTTTTACGTCAATGTTTTTGTGAATAAAAGTACAGTACGGAATACAAGACGGATTATTTTATCTTGGGAGTTGTTATTTGTTGTTATTTTTAT
This sequence comes from Petrolisthes manimaculis, assembly GCA_034508575.1. Lineage (NCBI taxonomy): Eukaryota > Metazoa > Arthropoda > Malacostraca > Decapoda > Porcellanidae > Petrolisthes > Petrolisthes manimaculis. Next base: position 11,649 of record JAWZYT010005674.1, read on the forward strand.
CATTGTTGTTATCGTTGTTGTTTCCTGTGTACGATTGCTATTCATATTAATTATTTTTTCTTTTTTGGAACAAACAAGTTTCCGGATATTATTATTTTGTACAGCATTACAAAAATGAAATAAAAATAAAAAAGTGCAGTAATGTCGTATTATGCTTCCGTTAAACCCAAAAACAGTTAAAAAAATAAAAAAAAGGTCGCAGTATAAATAACCCTTCCCCACAAAAAAATAAATAAATAAACAAAAAATAAAATAATGATGATGATAATTTAATTTACCAGTGAGAAAAAAATGGTAATGATTCCAGATGAATGGGTGGCTCAGGTAGATCAGAGTCTCATTAAAATAGTATTGACTCATTCGGATTTCAGAGTGTCTCGAGTCAGTGGTTCGGTTCGGTTAGTGGTTCAGATACCGTTCAGTACCTCCTAACTTCATTTCCCCGGCCATATGATACACCAAAGTTGATTATTTTAAAGTGCCAAGTTGATTATTTTAAAGTGCAACTACATAAATAATAAATGACAAGAATAAGGCAGTATATTTAGTGAGTACAAGAACATCTTTATTTTAAGGGGGTGCGGGAGTAGGGAACAGGCTTGGGGGGGACTGGGGGTGCGGGAGTAGGGGGACAGGCATGGGGGGGGTGCGGGAATAAGGGGACAGGCTTGGGAGTGGGTAGAAAGCCTGAGTTAGTGAGTACAACAATATTAATTAACTTTATTTTAATTAAGGGGGTGCGGGAGTAAGGCACAGGCTTGTCCCCTACCCCCGCACCCCCCAAGCCTTTCCCCCTATTCCCGCACCCCCTCAATCACTACTCATAAATTTCTCCCAATATATATTTTTTTAGTTTTATACTGTATGTGTATTTATATGTATTTTATAATATACAGTACATTTATTTTAGGTCCTGATGTAGCCATAGTGATAATATTTAAGCTTTTGCTGACACTGTATGTATGTATGTATGTATTGTATGTATGTATTATTCCACTCTGTATTTATATTATTATGAATTTACAGGTACGGTACGGTAATAATAATAATTGTCATATATACATTATAACTTTATTATAATTTTATTTTGGGTTTCCATTATATATTATTTCACACTGTTGTATTTATATTATAACTTTTATTATAATTTTATTTTTGGTCTCAGTTTTTGGGGGAGTTCGGGGTAGGGGACAGGCTTGGGGGGGTTAGAGGTTTTGGAGAGGGGGTAGGGGACAGGCTTGGGGGGGTTAGGGGTTTTGGAGAGGGGGTAGGGGGACAGGCTTGGGGGGTTCGGGAATAGGGGACAGGCTTTCTACCCACCCCAAACCATGACAACATCCAAGTACATGTACAGTATAAAGTTAAAAGTTGTAGGAGTTTTTAGTGTTGGTATTTATCTGTGATGTGATATTGTGTTGAAAGTGGAGCCACAGCCAACACCAACTATTATACCCACTACATACTAGGATACCCAGCCATAGTAGTAACACCCACAGTATTGTACTTCTGGTTAGCTCAGTGGTAGAAGTTGTGGCTGTAATTCTGTACAGTGGTAGAGGTTGTGGCTGTAATTCTGTACAGTGGTAGAGGTTGTGGCTGTAATTCTGTACAGTGGTAGAGGTTGTGGCTGTAATTCTGTACAGTGGTAGAGGTTGTGGCTGTAATTCTGTACAGTGGTAGAAGTTGTGGCTGTAATTCTGTACAGTGGTAGAAGTTGTGGCTGTAATTCTGTACAGTGGTAGAAGTTGTGGCTGTAATTCTGTACAGTGGTAGAAGTTGTGGCTGTAATTCTGTGGCCCAGTGTTCCATCCTTGCTCGGGACATGTTAAAAATACCACTGATGCCAGAGGTGAGCAGCAGGGTGTGTGTGTGGGGGGTTTGAATTGTCTGTCTGAGGTGTTCCTGCTTAGTCAGCCATAGCCAAAGCTGACTTGGGTCTGACATGGGTGGAGAGGTCTGTGTGTCACTCATCTTCCTTGTGATGTGTTGTTATAATTGTGTTGCTACACTCTGTCCCATTGACCTGACACTCATTGACACCTTTAATAACCTTTAAAGTATATTATTTATAACGATATATTTTTTAACGTAACATTATGCTTTTTTGTTTGTAACTGTGAGGCATGCCATGGGTGAGGCTCCATCTGCCCACCTCTCAGATGTAAGGCAGGGGTGTTACCAATGTACTGTACTGTACTGTACTACCCACGGAACCTTAGTAGTAGTAGTAGTATTTATGTTTACCCCGTTGTAAGTCAGGCACGTTACCACTGTAGGTACTGTATTAGCTTAGGGACCATTAGTAGTAGTAGTATTTATATTCACCTCGTTGGTCCTACAGTTTCTTGGCATACAGTATTTTAATCATTTTAATTGGAGGAATATTTAAGGCACTCCAATGTACCTAAAACTAAATTACCACTTTAAGTAGAGTAGGTTAATCAGTAATAGGTAAGTCTGTCGATGAATCTGCCTGGGTAACGACGAATGATAAACTTCCTTCCCTCGTCGTATAGGATGATTAACAGAGCGAAGGGAATAGCAGGCAACCACCACACTGCCCTGGGGGGGGAGGGGGAGAATATGAATTAGGGTTATATTGTGTAGAGAGAGAGAGAGAGAGAGAGAGAGAGAGAGAGAGAGAGGGGGAGAAAGAGAAAGGAGGAGGATTAAAGAGTTAGAATACACAAATATACACTCTGCTCTCTTTTTAGGCAAGTGTAAATTATGCGAATTTGAAATAGTGCGTATCATCAAAAAAATTATATAAATGCAATTTACAGGAACTCTTAAAAAAACAGGAACAAGGAGGCTCCATTTTCAAGTTAAAGTACCATTATTTCTTATGGAAATGTACAATTTACTTTATGCGAAATTCACTTTATACGACCCCTTCACCAACCTAACCTGTAATAAAAAAAGAGGAGAGTGTAATACAGTACATACAGGTACAAATAATAAAATACATACAAAACGTGAGGTGTAAATAGCAATGAATATACAGTACCGTACAGTACAGTAAAATACAGATTAGCCAGATATACATTATTAATTATACAGTATACAAACTGTACATTACAGTATAGCCAATTCACACATACCTTATAGGAATTAATATAGAATAAATAGCCTAACATTAATATAGAAACTGTATTGCCAATTAAAACATACCTTATAGGAATTAATATAGAAACAGTATAGCCAATTCACACATACCTCATAGGAATTAATATAGAAACAGTGTAGCCAATTAAAACATACCTTATAGGAATTAATGTAGAATAAATATAGAATATATAGGAATTAATATAGAAACAGTGTAGCCAATTCACACATACCTTATAGGAATTAATGTAGAATAAATATAGAATAAATAGGAATTAATATAGAAACAGTGTAGCCAATTAAAACATACCTTATCGACATTAATATAAAAACAGTATAGCCAATTAAAACATACCTTATCGACATTAATATAAAAACAGTATAGCCAATTCACACATACCTTATCGGATACATGCCAAATATATAATCCATATGTGGTCCGTAGGAAAGGAAAGCCGCGACACAAGTCTGTATAATAATGCCAGTTGTCAGTATGTGGTTCCTGGGGGGCGGAGAAAATATATACAGTAAATAAAAAATATATTAATATGCAGAAAAGTAAATAATTAAAGTAACACATAGAAAAATATATATAGTAAATAAAAATACATTAATACGCAGAAAAGTAAATAAAGTAACATATAGTAAATAAAAATACATTAATACGTAGAAAAGTAAATAAAGTAACACAGAAAAATATATATAGTAAATAAAAATACATTAACACGCAGAAAAGTAAATAATTAAAGTAATACATAGAAAAATATATATAGTAAATAAAAATACATTAACACGCAGAAAAGTAAATAATTAAAGTAATACATAGAAAAATAAAAATAAAAGTAAATTGAAGTACAGTAAACACACAGAATATTAAAGTAAGGTAACACACTGATAAAGTAAATTAAGATAAAGTAACGCATAGATAAAGTAAATTAAAATAAGGTTATATGTACATAGAAAAAGTAAATAAAGCACAGAATATTAAAGTAAAATTAACACTTAGAAAAAGTAGATTAAAATAAAGTAACACAGAATATAAAAGTACATAAACACACAGAATATAAAAGTACAGTAACATAATAATAATAATGATACGATGAATTTTTAGCACATAATTATTTAGCACATAATATACAGATGATTAAATTTTGTACATATTTTTTTTAAGGTAGAAAGGCTTGGTAAATCACTTATATATGTTATGTGATTATAAATAATAATAATAATAATAATAATAATAATAATAATAATAATAATAAGAAAAAACTACTGCCTATCTTCTACTCATACTACTATTATTATTACTACTACTACTATTACTACTACTACTACTACTACTACTACTACTACTACTACTACTACTACTACTCCTCCTCCTCCGCTACCACTACCACTACCACTACTACTACTACTACTACTACTACTACTCCTCCTCCGCTACCACTACCACTACCACTACTACTACTACTACTACTACTCCGCTACCACTACCACTACCACTACTACTACTACTACTACTACTCCGCTACCACTACCACTACCACTACTACTACTACTACTACTACTACTACTACTACTACTACTACTACTACTACTACTACTACTACTACTACTACCACCACCACCACTACCACCACCACTACTCCTCCTACTCCTCCTCCTCCTCCTCCTCCTCCTCCTACTCCTCATCTTACTCCTACGTACTCACTTCATTCCCTGTGTAAAGATGGAGTTGCGTCTAGTTTTAGCCACCACCAAATAAGCCCACTGTACCAAGACAATATTGATGAAGAAGGCGGTATGGATGGTTTTCTCTAAGATGTGACGGTCGTAGTAATTCTGTTTATGAGAGGGAGAGAGAGGGGGTGTTAGTTAGTTAGTTTGTTTGTGTGTGTGTGTGGGGGGGGAGGGAAGGTGTGTGTGTGTGTGTGTGTGTTAATTCTGTGAGGAGAGGGAGAGAGGGGTTTAATTTAGTTAGTTTGTGTGTGTGAGTGTGTTAGTTAGTGTGTATAGTCTTCAACACTCTATATACAATACAATATATATATATACAAAATAATAAACAACAATAAACAATATCAAAACACACACATAGACCACAACACACACACACACAACTCCCCCCACCCCCACACACACACAACAATGCAACACAACTCCCCCCCTCCCACACACACACACAACTCCTCCCCCCCTCTCTCTCTCTCTCACACACACACACACACAACTCCTCCCCCACTCTCTCTCACACACACACACACACAACTCCTCCCCCACTCTCTCTCACACACACACATACACATACACACATACTCACCCACTCCTATCCATAATCATCAACCACATTACACACACTATTATCATCCCACTGACTACTGAGATTGAATAGTGTTAAAGGCAGGAAACCGTTCTGTGTCATGATGATATAATACACGAAGAATCCAGCCAGACATTGAATCACTCCAATCTGACCATACGCTGCCATCATCAACCTGGGGAAATGGGGAAAATGGGTTAGTTTTAGAATGGGGAAAATAGGGAAATGGGTTAGTTTTAGAATGGGAAAATAGGGAAATGGGTTAGTTTTAGAATGGGGAAAATGGGAAAATGGGTTAGTTTTAGAATGGGATACATAATGGGTTTTCCTATTTAAGTAAAGGGAAAGGAATGGGAAGAATGGGGAAATGGGTTAGTTTTAGAATGGGATAATTTGAAAGGAATGGGAAGGGAAAATGGGTCACCGTTTTAAAATGGGATACATAATGGGTTTTGGGGTTGGAATAATAGGTCAGTGTTATAGAATGGGATATATAATGGGAAAATGGGTCAGTAAAATGGATTAGCAGTTTAGCCAGATATAAATTAATTACTTTTCCTCACCCCTGAAAAAATATATATATATATATAATTGTTATATTTATAAGCCAAATTTCTCTCTCTTTCTTTCTTTCTGTCTGTCTGTCTGTCTCTGTCTCTCTCTGACTGTCTCTCTCTCTCTCTCTCTCTCTCTCTCTCTCTCTCTCTCTCTCTCTCTATCTATCTCTCTCTCTCTCTCTATCTCTCTCTCTCTCTCTCCTATAATTTATATACTAATTATTTCTCTACCATACCTTTTATTTACAAGTCTATCTTCGATGTTTCTTGGTTTGCGTTTCATAATGTCTGATTCAGCTTTCTCGTAGGCCAGGGATATAGCAGGCACCTGTAATGTTACGTTAGGTTACGTTAGGTTAGGTTGGGTTGAGTTGGGTTGGGTTAGGTTAGGTTGGGTTGAGTTGGGTTGGGTTGAGTTGGGTTACGTTAGGTTAGGTTGGGTTGAGTTGGGTTAGGTTACGTTAGGTTAGGTTGGGTTGAGTTGGGTTGGGTTATGGTTATGGTTAGGTTGAGTTAGGTTAGGTTAGGTTAGGTTAGGTTGGGTTAGGTTGAGTTGAGTTAGGTTAGGTTAGGTTAGGTTAGGTTAGGTTGGGTTAGGTTGAGTTGAGTTAGGTTAGGTTAGGTTGGGTTGGGTTGAGTTAGGTTAGGTTAGGTTAGGTTAGGTTAGGTTAGGTTAGGTTGGGTTAGGTTGAGTTGGGTTAGGTTGAGTTAGGTTAGGTTAGGTTGGGTTGAGTTGAGTTAGGTTAGGTTAGGGTATGGGAGGTAATTCACTCTTGTTACATATCAACATTGTACATTATATACATACCTCTCTCTTAATGATGGGACATACATACACACACACATAATATAATGACAATAATTGACTTTTTGAATTATTGGAAAGAAAACATTCGTACAAACACACACACACAAAACAAAACAAAAGACACCCACAGACACACACACAAAACAAAACAAAAGACACCCACAGACACACACACAAAACAAAACAAAAGACACCCACAGACACACACACAAAACAAAACAAAAGACACCCACAGACACACACACAAAACAAAACAAAAGACACCCACAGACACACACACAAAACAAAACAAAAGACACCCACAGACACACACACAAAACAAAACAAAAGACCCACACACAGACACCCACACAAAACAAAACAAAAGACACCCACAGACACACACACAAAACAAAACAAAACAAAAGACACCCACAGACACACACACAAAACAAAACAAAAGACACCCACAGACACACACACAAAACAAAACAAAACAAAAGACACCCACAGACACACACACAAAACAAAACAAAAGACACCCACAGACACACACACAAAACAAAACAAAAGACACCCACAGACACACACACAAAACAAAACAAAAGACACCCACAGACACACACACAAAACAAAACAAAAGACACCCACAGACACACACACAAAACAAAACAAAAGACCCCCCCACACACACACACAAAACAAAACAAAAGACCCCCCCCCCACACACACACACAAATCAATCACCACTTCCCACTTACCAAATCCGTGCCCAGATCAATAAACAGGATAGTGCCAATACCCAAAGGTTTAGGCACTTGGGCAATGATGAAGAATATGAAGGGGACCAACTCGGGAATATTGGAAGTGAAGGTAAAAGAGATGGATTTCTTAATGTTTTCGTAAATAAGTCTCCCCTCTTCAACGCCAAGGACTATGGAAGCAAAGTTGTCATCCAGGAGAACCATGTCTGCTACTTGTTTCGACACGTCCGAACCTGATTTGCCCATTGCTATGCCTGTGTTGTTGTTGTTGTTGTTGTGTGTTAGAGGTGGAAGTAAATAAATAACAATAATAATAATAATAATATAGGTAATAAATATCAATAATAATAGGTAATAAATGTCAATAATAATAGGTAATAATATGTAATAAATATCAATAATAATGAGTTTTAGGAAGAAAATAATAATATCGAAAAATTACACTAAGTTTGTGAAAGCATAATAATACTCATAAATATATCTGTCTGTTCTAGTGATTATACAAAAAATTTACACTAAATTAAGTTTGTGAAAGTACTGTAAAACAATTATCTGCGTGTTTGAAAAAGTTACTATACGTTTGTGAAAGCATAATAATACTCACTAATATCAGCCTGTTTGTGTGATTATACAGAAAAGTTACTATACGTTTGTGAAAGCATTGCACTCACCAATGTCTGCTTGTTTGAGTGCCGGTGAGTCGTTTACGCCGTCACCAGTCACCGCTACAATGGCACCCGACCTCTGGCACCCCTCCACTATCTTAAGTTTCTGTTGGGGTGAGGTGCGGGCAAAGACAATCTCAGTGTGGTTGTCTAGAATGTCAGCCAGCTACTCCGAGGACATCTACATGAGTTCGGAGCCGTGAATGACCGCTGCGTTGGCTTCCCGCGGGTTGACTTGATCCATGGGGATGTGAAGGCGTCGGGAAATGTCCTACACAGTCTCACTACGAGGGGATATGATGCCGACACAGTTAGCAATGGCCCTGGCTGTAATGGGATGGTCTCCGGTAATCATAATCACCTTGATGCCGGCTGATCGACACTTGGCCACGGCATCGGAGACATTAACTCTCGGAGGATCAACCATAGTAATGAGGCCCAGGAACCTAAGACCCTCCGTTGGAAAGTTGACATTGTTGGCGTCGAACGGAAAGCCCGGAGGGAACATACGCTCCGACAGCAGACGGTCACAGAAGCCCAGTACTCGTTCCCCCTGGTCACCCATCGTCTAGTAGGCTTGGTGAATGGTAGACTTCATCTGATCGTCCAGGTATACATCCTTACCGTTAAGATAGATGGTGGTACAGCGGGACATGATGGTCTCCGGGGCCCCCTTCATCACCAGGAGGTAGCGGTCGTCGTTCTGGTTCTCCGTGGTGTGGATGGACACTTGGAACTTGTTGGTGGAGTTGAAGGGAATCTCACACACCTTGGCATTCCTCATTCGTCTCTCCTACACATCACCCATCGCCATTTCCGTGTACTTTAACAAGGCCGCCTCGGATGCATCGCCGTACACCTCACGTTCCATGATGGGGACTTGGTCTTGGTTTGGTTTGAACTCGGCACGGCTACACAACACCGCCACACGTACCAGCTTGATCCAGGTCGGTGAGGGGGCCAAGTCGTTGTTCTAATCACCAGTCGCATCCTACAGTGTGTACGCATCAACAATCCCCCCGTCGAACCACATATGCATCACCGTCATAATATTCTACGTGAGTGTCCCCGTCTTGTCTGAACAAATGATGGAAGTTGATCCCAAAGTCTCCACAGCCTATAGATTCTTGACCAAGCAGTTCTTCCTTGCCATACGTCTGGCAGTGAGGGTGAGACACACGGTAATGGTCGGTAGTAGGCCCTCGGGTACGTTGGCAACAATGATGGCGATCAGATACAATAATATGTCTCCAGCGTAGTGACCTGTGTGTGTGAGTGAGTGGAGATTAATATTAGTTAGTTCAATTTAATTAAGGAGGTGCGGGAGTAAGGGGACAGGCTTTGGGGGGGGGTGAAGGAGTAGGGAGACAGGCTTGGGGAGGTTAGGGTTTTTGGGGGGGTCGGGAGGGTGCGGGAATAGGGAGACAGGCTTGGGGAGGGGTTAGGGGTGTGTGGCAATAAGGGGCATGCTTTCCACTTACCCCATGCCTGTCTCCCTATTCCCCCCCTCCCCCAAGCCTGTCCCCTACTCCCACACCCCCTTAATATAAACAACATAACAACAGAATGAATAAACAGATAACAGAGCATAAGATAACAGACACACAACTTAAACAGATAACAGACACACAACCAACTCACCCGTACAGATAGCCACAACACAGAACACGACCGAGATAACGGAAGCCACACTGGTGATAATTTTAACAACAGAATGAATAAACAGATAACAGAGCAACAGATAACAGACACACAACTAACTCACCCGTACAGATAGCCACGACACAGAACACGACTGAGATAACGGAAGCCACACTGGTGATAATTTTAACCACATGTGTCATCTCTTTAGCTATGGGGGTAATTCCTCTTGGTAACCCTGCTGCCAACCCTGCTATTCGACCCATCGCTGTCCCATCCCCAATGTTGATTACCACTCCACGGGCTGTACCTTGGGGGGGGGAAGAGGGGGGGGGGGTGTTATTTTGGTGTGTGTGTGGGTGGAGGTGGAGAGAAAGAGAGAGAAGGCGGGTGGGTTATTTTGTGTTGTTGTTGTTGTTGTTGATATGCACATACTACTAATTCATTCAACATTCACACATATACATAGTTTACTCTTTTATCCTCTCTCTCTCACACAATTTACTCTTTTCCCTCTCTCTCTCTCTCTCTCTCTCTCTCTCTCACACACACACACACACAGTTTACTCCTTTATCCTCTCTCTCTCTCTCACAATTTACTCTTTTTTTTTTCTCTCTCTCTCTCTCTCTCTCTCTCACACACACACACACAGTTTACTCTTTTCCCTCTCTCTCTCTCTCTCACACACACACACACACACAATTTACTCTTTTCCCTCTCTCTCTCTCTCACACACACACACAGTTTACTCTCTCTCTCTCTCTCTCTCTCTCTCTCTCACACACACACACACACCTTGAACAGCATAGGTAGAGTGGAAGGCTAAGTTTTCAGTCTCCAATGGGTTTTCGGAGGTCAAGGAAGCTGATCTGTTTTGTGGCTCACTCTCCCCAGTCAGTGTAGAGTTGTCCACCTGAAAGTAGAGTTAATTTAAGTAGAGTTTTTTTTGTAAGTAGAGTTAATTTAAGTAGAGTTTTTTTGTAAGTAGAGTTAATTTAAGTAGAGTTTTGGTAAGTAGAGTTTTTTTTTTTGTAAGTAGGGTTAATTTAAGTTAAGTAGAGTTTTTGTAAGTAGGGTTAATTTAAGTAGAGTTAATTTAAGTAGTGTTTTTGGTAAGTAGAGTTAATTTAAGTTAAGTAGAGTTTTTGTAACATAACATAATCTCACCTCACCCAACCTAACCTAACCTCATTGTTACTAACCTAACCTCACCCTACCACAACCTACCAACAACCTAACCACACCACCAAACTAACTCACCTACCCACCTAACACAACCTCACTCCAACCTAACCTAACCTCACTTCCTAACTCACCTAACCTAACCTCACCTCACCTCACTCTCACCTAACCTAACCTCACCTCACCTCCTAACTCACCTCACCTCACCTAACCTAACCTACACTTCTACTCACCTCACCTACCTAACCTAACCTAACCTCACTTCCTTACTAACCTCACCTCACCTAACCTAACCTAACCTCACTTCCTTACTAACCTCACCTAACCTAACCTAACCTAACCTCACTTCCTTACTAACCTCACCTAACCCAACCTAACCTAACCTCACTTCCTTACTAACCTCACCTAACCTAACCTAACCTAACCTCACTTCCTTACTAACCTCACCTAACCTAACCTAACCTAACCTAACCTAACCTCACTTCCTTACTAACCTCACCTAACCTAACCTAACCTAACCTAACCTAACCTCACTTCCTTACTAACCTAACCCAACCTAACCTAACCTAACCTCACTTCCTTACTCACCTCACCCTAACCTAACCTAACCTAACCTCACTTCCTTACTCACCTCACCCTAACCTAACCTAACCTAACCTCACTTCCTTACTCACCTCACCTAACCTAACCTAACCTAACCTAACCTCACTTCCTTACTCACCTCACCTCACCTAACCTAACCTAACCTAACCTCACTTCCTTACTCACCTCACCTAACCTAACCTAACCTCACCTCACTTCCTTACTCACCTCACCTAACCCAACCTAACCTAACCTAACCTAACCTCACTTCCTTACTCACCTCACCTAACCTAACCTAACCTAACCTAACCTCACTTCCTTACTCACCTCACCTCACCTCACCTCACGTCAACTCACCTTAAAACTCAATGCCATTATAATTCTCATGTCAGCTGGAATACGGTCGCCAAATTTCACTTCGATAATGTCTCCTTTACAAATGTCTTCAGCCGCTACGTATCTCTTCTCTCCCTCACGAATCACTATGGCAAACTGTAATGAGAGAGTGAGTGAGAGAGGGTGAGAGAGAAGGGGGGGGGGAGAGGAAGGAGGATGTGTAGAAAGAGAGAAGGGGGGGGGGAAGGGAGAGAGAGAGGGGAAGGAGGAGAGACAGAGAGAGAGAGGAGGGGGGGGATGATTAAGAGTTAGAATTATATGTGTGTGTTTAGAGAGATAGATAGAGAGAGAGAGAGAGAGAGAGAGGAAGGAGGGAGAGAGAGAGAATTAAGAGTTAGAATTATATGTGTGGAGAGAGAGAGAGAGTGAGAGAGAGACAGACAGAGAGAGAGAGAGTGAGAAACAGACAGAGAGAGAGACAAGAATTGAGTAAACATATTTTCTCATATTTAAGTATTTTTTATGAAGGGGGGAGAGTTAAAATAGGGGGTATAATCAATGGGGGGGGGCGGGAATAAGGGTACAGGCCTTTCCCCTACTCCCGCACCCCCCTAAGTCTATTTATATGATGTAGGGGGGGGGGGGTAATTAGGGGGGGGGAGTAATTAAGGGGTATACAATAATTAGAATATTTTTAATTAGGAGGTGTACAATTAATTATTTTACTCACCTAAGGCATCATAATTTTGAAGGATTCCATGATTTTTGAAGATTTAGACTCTTGGAAAAACTCGAATAATCCAGTACCAATAACCACCAATAATAATAAGAAGCCCAAATTTATCTGTTGTGAAAAAGAAAGGTTATGTTAGGTTATGGTTATGGTTATGGTTAGGTTTATCTCTTTCTCTCTCTCTCTCACTCTCTCTTAGGTTAGGTTAGGTTTATTCTCTTCTTCTTCTCTCTCTCTCTCTCTCTCTCTCTCTCTCTCTCTCTCTCTCTGTCACACACACATAGCCTACACATGCACACGCTCTCTCTCTCTCTCTCATACATACACGAATAAATAACATCACCATTTTTTTTTTACATTGTCTCATCCCTGTATATTTTCAGCCCTAGGGCTGCACTTTATTTAATAAACCGTTTATTATTTATTATTTTATTATTTAAATAAATAAGCTCTCTCTCTCATACACACAAATAAATAAGCTCTCTCTCTCATACTCACATAAATAAGCTCTCATACTCTCTCTCTCTCTCTCTCACACACACACATACACACACATACACACAAAACCTACCTTGCTCTAATCAGCCTCATCCTCCAAGCTAACTTTCAGACCATAGGCAGCAAAACACAACATGGCCCCAACCCACAGCAGAGGAGAGAACCCAACTAACTAGGTCCTCAGTAATCTCAACCACCAGGGAGTGGATTTTACAGGCGAAAGGCTGTTATTTCCGTCTCTCTCTATGCGACGTCTGGCCTCGGCGTTTGAGAGACCCTGTAGGAAGGAAGGAAAATTGATTGAGAGTGAGTGATCTTGTATGTTTGTATGTATGTGTGTGTGTATGTATGTATATATGTATGTATGTAGGAAAGGAAGAGAAAGATTGAGAGACCCTGTATGTATGTTTGTATGTATGTATGTATGTACGAAGGAAAGAGAATGATTGAGAGAGAGTGAGTGATCTTGTTTGTATGTATGTATGTATGTATGTAGGAAAGGTAGAGAAAGATTGAGAGTGAGAGATCTTGTTTGTATGTATGTATGTATGTAGGAAGAGAAAGATTGAGAGACCTTGTGTGTATGTATGTATGTATGTATAGTTTTTTTTTGTTATTATTGTTTGTTGTTTTTGTGATTTGTTTGTTGTTGTTGTTGTTGTTATTTGTTTGTTGTTGGTATTGTTTTTATTTGTTATTATTATTAATATCATTATTAATATTATTAATTTTATTGTTATTTAATATTTATTATAATTGTTATTTATTATTTATTATAGTTGTTATTTATTATTTATTATAATTGTTATTTATTATTTATTATAATCAATGTTATTATTATTATTATTATTAACAACCATTCGATCTCACACACACACACACACACACAAACACACACACACACACACACACACACACACACACACACACACACACACACACACACACACACACACACACACACACACACACACACACACCTTCTCTCCCCCCCCCCCACACACACACACCTTCCCTCCTCCCCCCCCCCACACACACACCTTCCCTCCCCCCCCCCCCCCACACACACACCCCTATACTCACCATCTTAGGATCCACCTGTAATCTGTTTAACAAATCTTGAAGTGGGATGATGTGTTCGTCTATAGAGAGATCCTATTTTAAATCCTCTAGGATATCCTTACGTTGTGGGTCAGCCTTCACACCTAGATA
>JAWZYT010005675.1:5000-52500 GCA_034508575.1 Petrolisthes manimaculis
CCACCATTATTTCTACTATTACCATTACTACTACTATTACTACCATTACTATCAAGCCACGACTACCATTACTACTCTACCATCACTACTACTATTACTACTACCCTGACTCCACCACTACTACTATTCCTACTATTACTACCATAACACCAAGATCATTACTACTACTACTACTACTACCACCATTGACCTAATTAATACTACCACTATTAAAACCATTACTCATACCATTAAAATACCATTAATTTTTTACCTAATTCAATTCGTGCCGGATTCTATAGTGCAGGGAATTTATTTGTATCTAAAAAAAACAAAAAACAAAAGACCACACAAGTTTATCTTTCTCTCTCTCACACACACACATACCAGCCTTCTCTCCTCTCTCTCTCTCTCTCACCATCTTTCTCTCTCTCTCTTCACCATCCTTCTCTCTCTCTCTCACCATCTTTCTCTCTCTCTCTCACCATCCTTCTCTCTTACTCTCACACACATACACACTCAACTTCATCCTTTCTCCCCCTCTCTCTCTCACATACACACACACACACACACACCATCCATCTCTCTCACACATACACATACACTTACCTCCTCTCCCTCTATCACACACACACACCATCTTTCTCTCTCTCTCTCTCTTTCTCTCTCTCACACACACACACAGAGAGAGAGAGAGAGAGAGAGAGAGAGAGAGAGAGAGAGAGAGAGAGAGAGAGATCTAGATCCAGCAGTGTTATGGGAACTGGATTCACTAACTGGTCTGTGATTGGTCAGAACATTTAAAACCCTAGTCGCTGATTGGTCACTGCACTTCTCGGGGTAGGGGAGGGGGGAGGGGGGGAGGGGGGATATATGAGCTGGTTTTTAAGGGGATATTTTATTCTCTTGATGGTAAATCTGGAGTACATGATTCCTCCAATTTCTTCCACGTAACAGAACACTATTAAGTTTTTAGCTCCGGTCTAAGCCGAGAACTCTAGGTTTTATCGTAATTATTCTTGTTCTTGTTCTTGTTCTTCTTGGAGCGACCACTTCTTAAAAGGGGTTCAACTCACTCACTCACTCACTCACTCACTCCATCCATTTTCTTTTACCGACATGGAATCATTTATTATTATTATTATTATTATCATTTTTAGCTCCGGCCTAAGCCGAGAGCTCTAGATTTTATCGTAATTATTGTTCTTGTTCTTCATCTTCTTGGGGCGACCATTTCTTAAAAGGGGTTCAACTGACTCACTCACTCATTCTTGCATTCTTGGGGCGACCACTTCTTAAAAGGGGTTCAACTCACTCACTCACTCATTTCACTTGCATCATTAAGAGCCGGAGCTTTTGAAGGGTTTTCTTCATGTTATTGTTTCTTCTTCTTGGGGTGACCACTTCTTAAAAGGGGTTCAACCAATATTTAAGAGGTTCAACCGAGAGGGGGTTCAACCGAGGGGTTCACCCTCAATAAAAAGGGTTTATTTTCAAAATTTCAATATAACCATATGAATACGAAAATCCTGATAAAACATAATTAATATTTTGAGACCTTTACATATGGATATTTTTATTATTTCACTTGAATCATTAAGAGCCGGAGCTTTTGAAGGTTTTCCTTTATGTGCTTGTTTTCATCTGGTCCTGTTGCTATGGTAATGGTGGTAGGTAGTGGTATAGTTAATGGTATTGTTATAGAAATGGTGGTAATGGTGATAGAGGAGGAGTAGAGATGGTAGTAGTGATAGTGGTAGTAGAGATGGTAGTGTTGGTGGTAGTGGTGGTGGAGGAGGACGAGGTATAGTGGTCGTCGGTGGTGAAGTGGAAACGTTTAAGGAGTGGATGGAGGTGGATAGGGTGGTGGTTCGTTCATGGTAGGTGGAATGGAAGAAAGGTGGAAGAGAAGAAGGAAGAAAAGTCAAATAGGAGTGGAAGAGTGGAAAGTGGAGATATTCGTGGTGGTTGGTGGAATGAAAGAAGTGGAAGTATTGGTAGAGAAACTTAAGGAAGGTAAAGTGGAGTGGAATTGTGGAAGTGGTGGTGGTAGTGGTAGTAGTGGTAGTGGTAGTAGTGGTTAGTGGCGATGGAGCATGGTAGTAGTATTGGGGGCGACGGAGCATGATTGTGATAGTGGTTGTGGAGCATGTTAGTGGTAGTGGTGGTAGTGAAGCATGGTAGTGGTAGCGACGGAGATAGTAGTAATAGTGGTAGTGGTGGTAGTGATAGTAGAGGCGACGGAGCGTGTAGTGGTAGTAGTGGCGACGGAGATAGTAGTGGCAGTGGTAGTGGTGGAACATGGCAGTGGTAGTGGCGACGAATCATGGTGGTGGTGGTGGTAGTAGTAGTGGCGACGGAGATAGTAGTAATAGTCGGTAGTGGTGGTAGTGATAGTAGAGGCGACGGAGCATGGTAGTGTAGGTAGTAGTGGCGACGGAGATAGTAGTGGTAGTGGTAGTGGCGACGGAGATAGTAGTGGTGGTAGTAGTGGTGGAACATGGCAGTGGTAGTGGCGACGAATCATGGTGGTGGTGGTGGTGGTAGTAGTGGCGACGGAGATGGTAGTGGTAGTGGTGGTGGTGGTGGTGGAACATGGCAGTGGTAGTGGCGACGAATCATGGTGGTGGTGGTGGTGGTAGTGGTGGTAGTGGTAGTGGTAGTGGCAGTGGTAGTGGCGACGAATCATGGTGGTGGTGGTGGTAGTAGTGGCGACGGAGATGGTAGTGGTAGTGGTAGTGGTAGTGGTGGTGGATCTGGTCTTAGTTTTTGCCTTGGTCCGGGGCTAATGAACCCAAACAGGACTAACGCAAGGCTCCACTGGTAGGTAGGTAGGTAGTGTAAGGTTGGTAGTATAAGGTAGGTAGGTAGGTTGTGTAAGGTAGATAGGTAGGTAGGAAAGTTTTTATGGTAGTATAAGTTTGGTAGGGTAGGTAGTGTAAGGTAGGCCGGTTGGTAGGTAGGTAGACAGTGTAAGGTAGGTAGGAAAGTTGGTAGGCAGATAGGTAGGCTTCAAATCCAGCTACACACACACACACACACACAGGTAACATAGGTAGGGCAGGCATGTAGGTAGGTATAGGATGGTTGAGGGTTAGACAGACAGACAGACAGACAGACAGTTAGGCCTCACGTGAAACAGGACAGGTGGAATGAGGATTAGATGTACAGTAATAATAATATTAATAATATTCATAATAATAATAATAAAATACAAAAGTAATAATTAGATATATATATTAATAATAATAATAATAATAATAATAAAATAAAATACAAAAGTAATGAATAAATATATAGTAATAATACTAATAGTAATAATAATAATAATAATAATAATAATAATATTAATAATAATAATAATATCAATAAAATAAAATAAAAAAGTAATAATTAGATATATAGTAATAATAATAATAGAAATAATAATAAATAATAATAATAATAATATGCAGATATACATTTAGGACGGGAAGTTTGTGGTGTGAATATAAAAGAAGTTGAGTGTTTTCTTGGTGTGTTGCTCCATTTATGCCCCCGAGGCCAAGGAATACGTGGTGATGAGTTGAAGATGGCAGGATACACGTGCCTTGAATCTGTGTGTGTGTGTGTGTGTGTAGTAGTGGTGGTGTAGGATAGGATAGTGCAGTGTAGTGTGTTTGTGTATGTGTGTGTGTATAGGGTAGTGTGTGTATGTGTATAAACTGTAGTGTACCATGTGTGTACTGTAATAAATATGTGTGTGTGTATGCATGTGTGTACTGTAGTGTAGTGTGTGTGTGTACTGTAGTAAATGTGTGTGTGTGTGCGTGTACTGTAGTGTATGTGTGTGTATGTGACGAGAGACAGAAAAAGATGGCAGAATAGGGAGGGAGGTTAAGAGGAAAGTAGAATGGTTATTTGGTTGGTATTTGGGTAAATAAATAGGCATTTTCGTATGTTTGTATAGGTAGGTGTATAGGTAGGTAATTAGATAGGTAGGTATGTAGGGGAGAGTGGAGAGAGGGATAAGAAAGTTTGCAGGCAGGAGAGAAGGAAGGAAAAGAGAGAATAGAAGAAGAGAGGCAGGAGAGAAAGAAGTGAAGGAAGGAAGGTAGAGAGACAGGAGAAAATAAAGAGAGGGATAGGAAGGAAGGGACGAGAGAGGTTGATAAGAAAAAGGGAGGATGGTAAGAAAGAGGGATAGGAAGGAAGGGAGGTAGGAAGGAAGGAGGGAAGGAAGGGAGGTAGGATGGAAGAAGGGAAGAAAGAGGGATAGGAAGGAAAGGGAGGTAAGAGGGAGGGAGGGAAGAAAGAGAGGTAGGATGGAGAGAGAGGGATAGAAAGGAAGGGAGGTAGGATGGAGGGAGGGAGGGAAGGCAGAGAAGGAAGGGAAGGAGGGAGGGAGAGAGGTAATAAAGAGGGATAGGAAGGGAGGGAGGGAAGGCAGAGAAGGTAGGAAAGAAGGGAAGGAGGGAGGGAAGGCAGAGAAGGTAGGAAAGAAGGGAAGGAGGAAAGGTAAGAAAGAAAGGTTGAACGTGACTGGTAAGGGTCCTATTGTGGAACTTCCTGCCTTCTTAAAAACATCTCTGTCTCTCTCCACCTCTTTTTTGTTCCTTTCTCATTCTCATTCTACCAATCTCTCTCTTTCTCTCTCTCTCTCTCTTTCTCTCTCTCTCTCTCTTTTTTCTCTCTCTCTCTTCCCCTCCCTTCCCTCACCCACTCCTCTCCGTCTACACACACACACACACACACACATAACAACACCTCGTCTTATCCCTCCCTGTCCCGTCCCAGCCTCACCCAACGTCCAGTCCAACCAACCAACCAACCTCCCTCCCTAGCCACCAACCAGCAAACCAACCAACCAACCGACCTAGCCACCAACCAGAAAACTAACCAACTAATTAACTAACTAGCTAATCAACTAACTAACTAGTTAACTAACTATCTAATTAACTAACTAACTAACTAACTAACCAGCCAACCAACCTAGCCACCAACCAACCAACTGACCAACCAACTAACCAACCAACCAACCAATCAATCTGCTGTACCAACCAACTGACCAACCAACCAACCAACCAACCAACTGACCAACCAACTAACAAACAAACCAACCAGTCAACCAGCCAACCAACCAATAAACCAACTAACCAACCAACCAACCAAACAGCCAACCAACCAACCAAACAGTCAGGGAGGGAGCTGTAATAGTTAGTCGTTCAGTGAGTCGACCCCTTCATGTTTTGTTAGTCTGTACTCTGTAACCCCTTACTTCCTTCCTTCCTTCATCACCCATTCGTTTCCTTCACTCCCTCCCTCCCTCCCTCCCTATCTTACTCACCTGTCTACCTATATAGTACCCTCCTGCCTACCTACCTACCTACCCTACTGCAGTCCTACCTGTCTACCTACCTACCATACTGCAGACCTACCTATCTGCCTACCTGGCTATCTACCCTACTGCCTATCTACCTACCTACCTATCCTACTGCAAACCTACCTATCTCGTTATCTTCTATTTTCTCTTCACTCCCTTCCATACATTCTTCCTTCCTTCCTTCCTGCTCTGTATCTTCTTCCGTTCTTATTTCCTTCCTCCTTCCTTTCTTATTTTCTATCTTCCTTCCTTCCTTCTTCCCTCCCTCCAAAACTTGTGCCTCTCTGCCCTCTCTGAGATCACTGACCCCTGCCTCCCTCACTCCCTCCCTCCCTCCTCTCTCTCTCTCTCTCTGCCTCCCCTCTTCCCTCCCTCCCTCTCTCCCTGCCTCCCCTCTTCCCTGCCCCTCTCCCTGCCTCCCTGGTTCCTTCACGCTTACTCTGCTTCCCTCCCTTCCTTGCTCTCTTCCTCATGCCCCTTTTCCTCCTTCATTCCCTCTCTTCCTTCTCTCCCTCATTCTCCCTCCCTCTCTCTCCTCTGTCCTTATTCCCCCCCTTATTCTCCATGTTGCTAACGTCACTGTCAACCCTCCTCACCATCTTTCCCTACTCCCCTCCCTTCTTATCTTTATACCTTCTCTACCTTGTAGGGGAGGTGGCCAAGTGGTTAGCGTGCTGGACTCGTAATACTGTATTTCGGTCGGGGGATCGATTCCCTTCAGGTGATGGCCTTCACTGAAAATATTTGCTCTTCCGATCTGAGTTTCAAACACTAACTATAAGACTACCGAACGTCGTAAAACACCCTCACTGGTACCATAACAGCTGCAGTATTTGGGAATTAACCTCACTTCCCTCCCTCTGTGGCTGGGTACCAGTTCGGAAGTCGTGACGTGTGTGTGTGAGCAGCAGTTGACCAGGGCGACGGTAACGGGCTTCATGAAGCCTATGTCCAGTCTCCTCCATTCCTCCCTTACTCCTTGGTCTCCCTGCCCCTTCCTTCCTCTTCTACCTCCCTACTTCTCTCTCTCTCTCTCTCTCTCTCTCTCTCTCTCTCTCTCTCTCTCTCGCCGGCAAAATTGATTAGGGTCCCCCGTGTGTGTGTGTGTGTGTGTGTGTGTGCCAGGACCGTAATCATGACATCATAACCATTTCCGCTCTCGTCCTTTTTCTTCCTCTTGTCTTTCTTTTTTTTTCTTTTTTTTCATGTTTATTATCATTTTTATTATTGTTATTATTATTATTTTTATTATTATTATCATTATTATTATTATTATTATTATTATTATTATTATTATTATTATTTTTATTTTTATTATTATAAGTTATATTATTATTATAATTATTATTGGTGATAATAATAGTACTGGTAATGATATTTTTATTTTATTTTTCATGAATTTTTCTGTGTTATTTATATTCCTCTCATACTAAGTATTATTTTATCAATTTTCTTATAGTTGTAATTTCTCTTCTTATTTTAATCATTTTTAAATTATTATAATAATAGATTTATCCGACAAAAAATATCATGAGTAAAATTATGTTTTATAATGATAATGATATTTATAATAATAATAGTAACAATAATAAAAATAATAATAATAATAATAACAATAATAATAATAATGATAATAATAAAAGTAAAAATAATAAAAATAGCAATTATAATAATAATAATAATAATAATAATAATAATAATAATAATAATAATAATAATAATAATAATAATAATAATAAAAGTAAAAATAATAAAAATAGTAATAATAATAATAATAACAATAATAATAATAATAATAATAATAATAATAGTGATCAAAAATAATAATGATAATAATAATAATAATAATGATAATAATAGTGATAAAAATATATTAATAATAATGATAATAATAATAATAAAAATAAAAGGATAATGATAATAGTAAGAAGAAGAAGAACAAAGGAAGAAGAATGGAAGTAAGAAAAAAACAAGATAAGAAAGTAAGGGAGGAAGAAACAAAGGAGAGAGAGAGAGAGAGAGAGAGAGAGAGAGAGAGAGAGAGAGAGAGAATATGGGTTAGGAGGTTACTACTCTACACTTCCACCCACACACACACACATACACACACACAGCTGTTTCAACCACACGCACACACACACATATAAAAACATATATAGACATCTGTTTTAACTATACACACACACACGCATACATAATTATACACACACACACAAATACAGCTAGTTCAAACACACACACACACACATACACACACAGCTAGTACAAACACACACACACACACACACACACACACACAGCTAGTTCAAACACACACACACGCATACAACAAAATTATACACACACACATACACACAGCTGTTTCAACCACACGCAATAATACACACACGCACACAAACACACACATACATAATTATATACACACTAACACACACACACACACTCACAGCTGTTTCACACACTTACATAAATACACACACACTAACATATATAGGCTACACACACACAGCTTGTTAACACACACACACACACACACACACACACACACACACACACACACACACACACACACACACACATATGACAACAACTCCTTCTCTGGCTCGTGTCACCTCTCTCTCTCTCTCTCTCTCTCTCTCTCTCTCTTAGTAATGATTAGTATGTTGTGTTTCCTTCCTGTCATTCCTCCTCCTCCTCCTCCTCCTCCTCCTCCTCCTCCTCCTCCTCCTCCTCCTCCTCCTCCTCCTCCTCCTCCTCCTCCTCCTCCCTTTTCCTCTTTTTCTTTCCCTCCCCCTATTCCTTTTCTTTCCCTCCCTTCCCCTTCCTCCTCTTCTCCTCCCTTCCCTTCTTACCCCTTCCTTCCCTTCCTTCCCCTCCCTTCCCTTCCCTTCCCTTCCTTCCCCTCCCTTCCCCCCCTTCCCCCTTCCCCCTTCCCCTCCCTTCCCCTCCCCCTGACATCATTCACGTCTGAAGTTTAACGGTGTCTCCCCTCCCTCCCCTTCCCCTCCCCTTCCCCTCCCCTTCCTTCTCCTCCCCCTCCCCCCTCCCCCCTCGCTCCCTTCTTGTCTACACGTTGAAATTACCACCCATCTACAGTTATTACACACATACATACATACATACATATACATACTGTACATACATATATATACATATACATACACACACATTCATACATACATATATATTCACATACATACATACTGTACATATACATATACACATATTATACATATACATACACACACATTCATACATACATACATATATATTCACATAAAAATACATACACATACATCTACAGGGACACACATACATACATATATATATATATGCATATTATACATATACTGTACATGCACCTACATACACATACATACATCTACAATTAATACATACATACATACATAATTTATATATCTGTGTTCTCATAAATACATGCATGTTTTTATACAGGAGTTAAAATAACACACACACACACACACACACAAAACAAACACACACACACAGAGCAGAAAAGCAGTCAGTAGGTTAAGAGCAAATGTGTGTGTGTGTGTGTGTGTGTGTGTGTGTGTGTGTGTGTGTGTGTGTGTGCCAGTCCGTGCTTATGATTTTTTTTTATCGTGTGTGTGTGGTGTTGTGTGTGTGAATTTGTTTCCTTTTTATCGTGTGTGTGTGTGTCTGTAATTTTGTTTCTTATTTATCGTGTGTGTGTGTGTGTGTGTGTGTGTCTGTGTGTGTGTGTGTTGTGAGTGTGTGTGTGTGGTGTGAAAACTAAAAACTAGCCCCTCCCACTCCTTTGCTTTCTCTCCTTTCCTCCCTCCTCATGCAGAGAGTGACGGAGAGGGGGAGGGAGAGAGAGAGAGAGAAAACACCCCCCCTACTCACCCCCCATTCCCATTTCCTCTTCTTCTTTACTCCAATTTCTCCCTTATTACTCTCTCCATTCTATTTTTCCCCCCCCTCTCCTCTTTCACTTCTCTCTCTTCTTCTTCTCCTCCCCCTACCCCCCTCCCCCCCTCCCCCTCCCCCCTCCCCCCCCATTGGCCCCCTGCGATGGTAATAGGTTCAATACTCCAGCCTGAGAGAGAGAGAGAGAGAGAGAGAGAGAGAGAGAGAGAGAGAGAGAGAGGGGGGGAGGGAGGGAGGGTGGAAGAGAGAGGAGAGTGTATAGATGAGATGTATATATATAATAGAGAGAGAGAGAGAGAGAGAGAGAGAGAGAGAGAGAGAGAGAGAGAGAAAGACAGAGAGAGAGAGAGAGAAAGACAGACAGACAGACAGACAGAGAATTAGAGAGAGAAATAGTAATAAACGAAAAATATAAATAGATAGGTAGATAAATAAATTAATTAATTGATAGAGAAATAGACAGATAATCAGTAAAATAGAATAAAAAATGAGAGAAACGAGGAGGAAGAGAGGGAGGAAGGGAGGGAGGGAGGAAATGGAGCAAGTATGTAGGTCACCCCCCCCCATCACTCCCCCCCATCAACCTCCCCTCCCCCCCCGCTAACTCCCCCCTTCCCTACCCCCTTCCTTGCAACTCAACTTTCTATTAACTTTCATTACCGGTATTTTAGTGTAGGGGGGGCGGGGGGTAGGGGAAGAAAAGGGGGGTATGTGAGGGGAGAGAAAAAAGGGGGGGTAGGTGGGGGGAAGAGAGAAAAGAGGGGGGGGTAGAGAGAGGGAGAGAAAGAGTGTGGTGGTATAGGTGGAGAGAAATAAAGAAGAAAGGAAGAGGAGGAAATGAAGAACAATGAATGGAAGAGAAGGAAGAGGAAGAGGAGAAAAAAAGAGAAATTTGAGGAGGAAGGAAGAAGGAGGAAGAAGGAAATGAGAACAGGTGGAGAGAAAGCTGAAGTGAAGTGTGCAGGAATTACGGTGCAAGAAACAAAGAAACATAGCAGGTAAAAAACGTGATAAATGAAAGAAATAATGAGAGAGAGAGAAAGAGTAAAAACGTGATAAATGAAGGAAATAAAGAGAGAAAAAACGTGATAAATGAAGGAAATAAAGAAAGAGAGTAAAAACGTGATAAATGAAAGAAATAAAGAGAGAGAAAACGTGATGAATGAAAGAAATAATGAGAGAGAGAGAGTAAAAACGTGATAAATGAAATAAATAACGAGAGAGAAAGAAATGTATATAGGTGTGTGTGAGAGAGATGTGCATAGGAAAGAGAGAGAGAGAGAGAGGTGTATCTAGGTGAGAGAGAGAGAGATGTGTGTATGTGTGAGTAAGAGAGATATGTGTATGTGTGAGAAAGAGAGAGAGAGAGAGAGATGTATCTAGGTGTGTTTGTAAGAGAGAGAAAGAGAGATAGAGATGTATCTAGGTTTTGCTTGTGTGTGTGAGAGAAATGAAGAGAGAGAAACAAAATTAATAATATACATACAATACTATTTAAAACTTGGACTCCCATTGTGTTCTGTTATTAATAGTTTCTTTCTTAATTTAACTCCAGACCATTTTTTTTTGTGTTCCCACGATAAAAAGCAGCCTGACAACCACTCCTGATAATTATTGTAGTCTGGCCTGTGTTAGAGTTTGACTAGTTTTGTGAATATAGAGTATAGCATTTTATATTTTTATTTATTTGATTATTATCTCTTCTATCTTTCTTTCTCCAACTCTTTCAAACATATATACATTTCTCTCTTACACAAGCACAAACACACTTGATACACGTTTCTCTCTCTCTCTCTCTCTCTCTCTCTCTCTCTCTCTCTCTCTCTCTCTCTCTCACACACACACACACACACTTATACACGTCCCTCTCGTGTGTGTATTTGATGCGTCACTGTACGTATGTATGTATGTATGTACTGTGCGTCGAGTCTTGTGTACCCGGAACTGTGTGGAGAGAGAGAGAGAGAGAGAGAGAGAGAGAGAGAGAGAATGTGTGTGTGCGTGTGTGTGTGTGTGTGTTGATAATAGGCTACAAGTAAATTAATGCCGGATAATATACACGTGATATGGTAGAATTTAATGCTGAAAAGAATTTATATAGGCTCGTCAATTTGTAAATAACTACGATTTTAGAATTTGCATGAGCTCGTAAGTTTGTAAATATGTAAGATTTTGTATAGGCTCGTAAATTTATAAATAAATAATAACGTAGAATTTGTATGGGCTCGTCAGTTTGTAAATAAATAATATCTTATAATTAGTTTAGGCTCATTAATTAATTACCTCGTGGGTAATAATTATATGGTGGGAAACGAAGGTGCATATATATTTAGACTCGTGAAGGTCTGTGTATGTGTGACTGTGTGTGTGTGTGTGTGTGTGTGTGTGTGTGTGTGTTTATCTCCCTTTCTCTCCACACACATACACACACACACACACACACAGAGGCAGGAGAAACCAATGTGTTGCCGGCTAACCTCCCTCACTCCACTCTCTGCCTTCAACCCGAGAGCCGCGCTGATCACAACCTCTCTCTCTCTCTCACACACACACCATTTCCTTCATCCTCCATCCTCCACCCGTCGAGAAGAAGAAGGTAGAAGGCCGGAGGAATCTTCAGTCTAAACAGGGAACGAAGGAAGGAAGGAACGAAGGAACGAAGGAAGGACAAGTGTGTTTTTGTGATACTCGTGTCATACTGTGTGTTGTTTTCTAAAGTGTTACCGTCCAGTCAACTCGCGTCAGTGTTTATCATATTTTCCCGCCTCTCTTTTGACGCAAGGGGGATCGTGTGCATAATCTTTTCCCGCCTTTTTTTTTTTTCTTTGCCACAAGAGGGATGGAGTGCATAATATTTTCTTGCCCTTTTTGTTGACGCAAGAGGGAGCGTGTGCATAATATTTTCTTGCCCTTTTTTTGCCCACAAGAGGGAACGTGTATATTATATTTCCCGTCCTATTTATATATATATATATATATATATATTCGTAAGAGGGAATGTGTGCCTAATATTTCCCCTTCTTTTCTTTTCTTACCCACAAGAGGGATGGTGTGTATCAAAGTAAACGAATCTATCTTTACCTTGTTGTGTATAATATTTTTCGCCTTCTATTTTTACCCACAAGAGGGATCGTGTGTATAAAATATTTTCCCGACATTTTTTGACGCCAGAGGGATCGTGTGTGTTATTATTTTCCCGCCGGTTTTAAGAGGAAGAAGTGTTTATTGTTATTGTTGTGGCTTGTTATTTTTTACTGCAAGAAGGATCTCGTGTCTCTTACCCTTTTCCCGCCATTTTTGTACCGCAGTTGGCATGTGTATTTTGTATTAAGGAGCCTGTCTGTGATCGTATATTAATCTTGGAGGCTTCTGATTCCTCCTGACCATGCCACGAAACAAGCTCCTTCCATAATATACAGTAGGTGTGTGTGTTTCGTGGCCAAATGTGAAGGACTCATTTGTCTCCAATTTTCGGACTACATCTCTGGCAACTCACTAGGCTACAGATTGATTTATTCGGCTCTTGTTTACATTCACGAGTTCGAAAGAAATATCCAGAACTTGTTATTCGAGTTTAAAGTAATCTGACATACCACTGAACAAATATTTACAACCCTTATCCAGCCCTTGTTAAAGTCTATAATCGATAATCCAATGAACCCATATTTACAACCCTTTTCTAGCCCTTGTTTAAGTCTGGAATCGAATCATCTGACATACCACTGAGCCAATATTTACAACCCTTATCCAGGTCTTATACACACTTACTGGATCTCGTTCAATACTCCACCACCACCACCACCACCACCACCATCAACATCATTATT
The DNA here is from genome assembly GCA_034508575.1 of Petrolisthes manimaculis. Lineage (NCBI taxonomy): Eukaryota > Metazoa > Arthropoda > Malacostraca > Decapoda > Porcellanidae > Petrolisthes > Petrolisthes manimaculis. The sequence continues at coordinate 18,081 of JAWZYT010005675.1, forward strand.
AGGGTATTCAAAGTAGACTTGGATACGTACATACATACATTAACTCGTGAACCAACTACAACGCTTAATCTTGCCTTACCAATCAACCACAACGTTTATCTCTGTTTTATGTTAGCTGGATCTCGTTCAATATTCTCTCATCGTTATTATTAGGGTATTCAAAGTAGACCTGGTGGATACTTACCATAACTCGTTACTGTCTGTCTGTCTGTCTGTCTGTCTGTCTACACCTTCCAAAAATAAACAAAATATTATTATTCATTGGGTGGGTGTGATGTATTTATTCTGTAGGCTATTGTTGATATCAGTGTAATTAAGGGGGAAATTTTGTGTTGGTAAATCTGGAGCAACTGAATCCTCCAAACTATTCCAAGCAGCAGAACAAAACCACTATTTTTTGCTCTTCTGGTCCTGTTTCCCTGCATACTTTGGAGGAATCATGGCACTCCAATGTACCAAAAAAAGAATTTAATTACCACCTTCATTTATCTGTCTCGTGGTGTGAATGGTGTGCTGTCTGGGGTCATGTCATGTCAGGTCATATCACTGCATTTCTTCTGTTGTTTTTAATTTTATAGAGACGGGAAATCAAACGGTACATTTTGAGAGAGAGATAGGGGGGGGGGAGGATACAGTGTGTGTGTGTGTGTGTAAGAGATAGAGAGAGAGAGACAGAGAGAGAGAGAGAGAGAGAGAGATAGAGAGGGAGATGAAGGATACAGAGTGTGTGTAAGAGAGAAAAAGAGAAAAAGGACGTAGTGTGTGTGTGTAAGAGATTAAGGAGAGAGAGAGAGAGAGAGAGAGAGAGAGAGAGAGAGAGAGAGAGAGAGAGAGAGAGAGAGGTAGGAACTAGTGTGTGGGCAACCCGTGCGCATCTTAATATATTCAGGTCAGAGACAAAACCTTATCCCAAACAAAAACAAACAAACAAACAACGCTGTACTCCCCTCCATAATAATAATCATATATATATAAACACTGTACTACATTTTCCAAAGTTGGTGTGTGTGTATTTTCTTAGTGTTGTCCATTAAAAGGGGGAAGTTTAGTGTTGGTAAATCTGGAGCAACTGATTCCTCCAAAATTTCCAAGCAACAACAGAACACTATTATTTTTTGTGTTGGTAAATCTGGAGCAACAGATTCCTCCAAACTAAATATTCCAAGCAACAACAGAACACCATAATTATTGTTCATCTGGACCTGTTTCCTGGCAGGCATACTTTGGAGGAATCATGACACTCCAATGTAACAAAAGTGAATTATTTACCCCCTTAAGCAAGTCTCCTCCTCCTCCACCTCCACCTCCCTCTCCTCTTTCTCCTCCTCCCTCTCCACCTCCCTCTCCACCTCCTCCTCCTCCTCCTCCTCCTCCTCCTCATCCTCCTATTCCCTCTCTCTCCTCCTTTCTCCTCTACCTCCTCTTCCCTCTCTTTCACCTCCTCCTTGTCTTTCTCCACTGGCGGCATATGACCCAAGGTGTTGTTGGGTCCACATAATAACTAACTCGGCACATCAGGGAGTAATAATAATAAGGATATACTTTGGACACACACTTCACTGTATGTAGGCAACCAATTCCTCCAAGCAGTGCCAGGAAACAGGTCTGGTCAAATCAATAATAAGGCCACTCGTTTCTTACACCACTTTGGAGGAATCATTTGACTCTCAATGTGTCAAAACTTGTACAACCCCAATTTTTATACTCATTTCGATTTATTATACACACACGCATAGACACACACACACACACACACACACACGGGTTTTACAGTAAGGTCGCCAAAGGTATTTATAAAGTCGTCTGGTCTCCATATTAATTTGTATACACACACACACACACACACACACACACACACACACACAGGATTTACAGTAAGGACGCCAAAGGTATTTATAAAGTCGTCTGGTCTCAATATAATTTACACATACACACACATATATATAATTTACACACACACATAATTAACTAAGAAAAATGTCATTCTTCTCCTTTTCTATCCATCAGAAATTAACTATAATATAATTTCACCAGATAATTGCTCCCATAACTTTTATCATGTTAAAAAAGTGTACAGTTTTTCTTTTATTATCTTGTTTTGCATCAAGAATATGTATTTTTTTCTATTATTATTATTATTATTATTATTATTATTATTATTATTATTATTATTATTATTATTATTATTATTATTATTATTAAGGTTTTTCGAAAATGTATATATATTATATTTATTTATTTACTTCCCTTTCATTTTTATCTTTCCAAAGTGTGTTATTTTTGTCTCTCCTTCTCATCTGTCTTACGTGTACCATTGGTGTGTGTGTGTATGTGTTGTGTGTCTGTATGTGTGTCTGTAAGCAACATTGTGTTTGTGTGTGTCTGTTCCTGTTCGTGTGTGTATGTGTCTGCAAGTGTGTTGTATGCTATGTGTATCTGTGTAGAGGTATATATATTCGTGTGTGTGTAGCTGTGCGTGTATGTGTGTTAATGTGTGTGTATGTTTTGCCTATATAAGTGTGTGTTTTTTTTTTATATATATAAGTGTGTTTTATGCTATGTGTGTGTGTATCTGTGCGTGTATGTGTAAATTAGTGTGGTGTATGCTTTGAGTGTGTGTATTTGTTCGTGTATGGTATGTATATATAAGTGTGTGCGTGTAACTGCGTGTGTTTGTGTATATAAGTGTGTTGTATGCTATGTGTGTGCATGTAAAAGTGTGTGTGTATCTGCATGTAAGAGCGTGTGTATATCTGCAAGTATTTGTGTGTGCATGTAAAAGTGTGTGTGGATCTGCATGTAAGTGTGCGTGTATGTATGCATGTATCTGCAAGTAAATGCGTGTGTATATGTGTGTATCTGCATGTAAGAGTGTGCATCTGCAAGAAAGAGTGCGTGTATGTGTGTATATGCATGTAAATGTGTGCGTGTACATGTGTGTATCTGCATGTAAATGTGCGTATCTGCATGTACTGTAAGTATACATATGTATGTGTGTATCTGCAAGTAAATGTGTGCGTGTGTATGAGTGTGTCTGCATGTAAGTGTGTGTGTGTGTGTATCTGCAAGTAAATATGTGCGTGTGTATGTGTGCGTATCTGCATGTAAGTGTGTGTGTGTGTGTGTGTGTGTGTGTGTGTGTACGGGCTCAGACGCTGTTTTCTCCAAGCGTGGTTCATGTAGTCTCCCTCGCCGTTTTCTCTTCTGGTCGGTGTAAGTAACGAGGGTAGTGACCGATGCAGAGGAGGAGGAGGTGGTGGAGTGGAGGTGGAGGGAGGGAGGGAAGAGGGGAGGTGGAGGTGTTGGTGGTGGTGGTAGGGAAGTGGAAGGAAGGAGAGAAGGAGGTGGTGTTGGTGGTGGTGGTGGAGGGAAGGAGAGAAGGAGGTGGTAGTGGTGATGGTAGGGGAGGGAAGGAGAGAAATTGCGGCTGGAGGGAGAAGTGGGTCGCCCTGCCCTCCCCTCCCCACCCCCTTTCTCCTCCTCTACCCCTTTCTCCTCCTCCTCCAGCGACCCCTCCTCCACCTGTCGTCCACGCTGGGTCTTCAGTCGGCACAGAGTCGTCATCCTGGCAGGGTGTTGGCACGCGTTCTCCTCAACACGTTAATAATACAATACTCGGTGATTCTGGACTGTGCCACGGGGACTCTATTGCAAAATTCGGAAATACTCAACACTTTGAAATACTTTGAACTTTATTTTATTTTCTTCAACAAATTTCAAAACTGCAACAAACAACACACACACACTCAGTTACCGTTGCAACTTTGTCGAGACGAGAACAACAACAACAACAACTACTACTACAACGCTGTGATAACTCCATGGCAACAGAGCCTTCAAGTCTACCCGCCAAGAAGTTAAACTTAATACAGTACTCCTTCCACTCTTCCTTCTCCTCCTTCTCCTTCTCCATCCCTGTAGACTGACTGACTTGAGTGTGTGTGACTCCCCAGCGGTTGTCGTTTCCAAGAGCTGAGCTGATCAAAACGTAACAACAACACGAACACCAACAACCTGGAAGGAGACAAGGAGGAAGGATACCATGGTGAGAGAGAGAGAAACTTACTTAGAATATAATTATAACCCGTCTACAATATTACGTGTCTGGAAGGAAGCAAGGCAGGTAGGAAGGATAGTTGGCTTGGCTTGGCTTGGCTGAGTTGGGTTAGGTTGGTAATGCCTTTGGTAACCCGAGGCTGGCGGGTACCAAATTAACGGTGGTGTAGTAGTAGTAGTAGTAGCCTAGTAGTCTTGGTGTAAATAGCAGTTTTTCGAGGCTTTTATGATTTGCTGATGTTTGAAAAGTTATTGTGGTCTTACTAAATGATTACAGTACAATGCTTCTCGTCTCCTATTTGCCCCTCACTGTCTTGTGTTTGGTAAAGTGAAGAATTGGGATGGTGAATGTGTGGAGATTTTAGCTGGAAAGTCGTTCGGCTTTCTTCGTGTTGTGAGTTGCTGCCTTTGGATTTTCATGTTTGTATCAGGAATGTTGATAGATTTTTCATTATTCTTATTTTGTTGTTGTTGGAGAATACTTTTAATGTTGAGTTTTGTTGAGCATTTTGAAGGATCGTGGTGTGTTGGTAGTTGGAGCATTATAGTGTTAGATTTGTATGAGCATTTCTGTGTTATAGTTCGTGATGATACTTGCAACATTTATTTGGATTTCAGAATCTTGTTTGAATATTTTTCTTTTAAGTTTATGGGAATTTTAGCTGGTTGAAAACTGTGATTTTAATAGTAATACCAGAAAAGTTTAAAGTTTCTTCTGTCTTTAGTTCGGTTCCAGTTATTAAGTTAACAATTCAGAGCCAATCAATCGTTTATTAATATGAGGTTTTCAGAAGTAGTTGAGTCAAAGATTATCGATTCTTTAGTGTGGATATTGGAGCCACAGCTTTACTTGTACGGTAATACGGTTATTGATTCATGTTGCAAGCCCTAGTAGTAATAGTTGTAGTTGTGTTCAGATCAACACTGTTTACATTTGCTTCTTTCAGTTTTAATCCACCTCCACCTTTCTGTCGCATATTAGTCACCTCTGCATTTCCATCTTCTTCCTCCTATACCTGTTCTTCCTTTCTAATCTTCTTTTCTACTACCTACTCCTCCTCTTCCTGTCTTCTTGTCCTCTACTACCTTCCCCTCCTCCTCAATTTTTCTTCTATAATACCTTCCCCTTTACTTCTCCGTCTCCTGTTTTGGTGCAAGAAGCTAGTTAACCTCTAATCTCAAGCCTAATATAATATGTAAATCAGCAGTTTGCAGTCAGTCGCCTTGATCTTAACTTGAAGTGGTTAACCTCAAGTCTCTCAAAAGTGGGTAGCCTACAGTCCAGAACAGAACATTGTACATATTTAAGTCCTACGTATTATTCACGTGTAAGCAATACTTGTGACTTTATGTTTACGGATTCTCTAGGATGTGTGTAAAAATTTGTGATTTTACGTTTAGTCTTTTTGATAGAAATTCTTTACGATCTTTTGTGTATGTGATCACGAGTTATTGTTTAGTTGTAGCAGTTATGTTTAGATTTTCGCTATAATTCTATGTGTGAGTGTAAGTGTGAGTTTCATGATAATATCTTGGCATGTATTGATAGAAATTCGCTACAATTCGGTGAGTAATTGTGAGTTAATAATAGTGAAACAAATTTTGATAGACTTTGATCCTGTTACATGTGTGTGAGTTGTTACTTGTGGTGTAATACGCAGCGACAAACATTTACGCATAAACGTCTTTTTTTTTTTCTTTTTTTTTTTTTTATTGAGTTTTTTTCTTGCCTTGCCTGAATATAAGATTAGTATTGTTGTTACGACGCCATTTGTTGAAGAGTATTATTGTATAAACACATTTTTATAATACATTTGTCGGCTGCTGTGTTTGTGTATGATTTTCGTGATTTGATAAGACCATTTCATGAATATTTCTACACACACACACACACACACACACACACACACACACAATAGTTGTAGTCAATTATTTTGATGTTTGAATATAGTTTAGTGATGTAGCAGTCAGTCAGTGCCCAATGAAAATTTACAAACATAACTATGCTTTAGCCAAGTACAAATTCAAGCAGTCGTAAAAACAATACTTTTAACATTACTTATCATTAGATCACTCTTAGCTTCAGACTCTTGTATACGTGTGATAGCTTCCCTCTGTTCGTTAGCTGAGAAACTTTCTATTGAGTAGGTTAATTAAGGGGAGATTCTCTTGTTGGTGAATTGCAAAGTCTGTGATTTCCTCCAAACTATTCCAAGCAACAACAGACCATCATTATTGTTACCTAATCTGGTCCTGTTTCCTGGCATACTTTTTGGAGGAATCAGTAGCCACTCTTTAATTCACTACAAGAGAATATCCCCCCTAAGTAAACAACTTCTAATTTACTACAAGCAGCTACTGACTCACGATTCAAAACAATAACATCATACGAGAACGTCAAAACATTAGACAGTAATTTGTTTTTGTTTTCTTGAGTTTTCCATATGTGTAATGAAACTTATGCTCACGACTGTACATATGTGAGCCATCTGTCTGTATATACCATGTGTGTGTGTGTGTGTGTGTGTAACCATGATCTTATTGTGAACTGGGTCACGGTGGTTTGTTTGTTTGTGTGTGTGTGTGTGTTTGTATGTTGGAGTGCCTCAAGGGACCCTGTTGGCTGACTAACTCGCTGACTTCTAGGCTGACTGGCTGGATGGCTGGATGGCTTTTATTAATTGTGATAGTTTGTATGAAGATTATATATTTTTCTCTCTTGTTGGTGATGGTGGTGATTATTATTTTTATTTTTATTATCATTATTATTTTTTTATTTTTCAGTTTTTTTTTTTTTTTGTGGGTCGTGTTTTCAGCGAATGATTTTATTGTTGTTATTTGTTTGTTTCTTTGATGGTGGTGGTTTTTTTTTAATGGTTTCGTGTTTACTTTTTTTCGTTCTCTGTTTGTGGTGATGATGGTGTTTTGTAAATTTATCTCTCGTGTTCTGTCTTTCTGTGTGTTGAATGTATGTTTGTATGTCGTTCTCTCTTTAGTGCTTTTGTTGTTATTTGGTTATTATTGTTGTTATTGTCTTTCTTTTTATCTTCGTTTCGTTCTCCCTGTCCCTATTATATATTTTGATAAGTTATTCAGTGGTCAAGTTAAGTGCCTTTGTGTTGTTCAATTAAATGCTGGTACTATTATTATTATTATTATTATTATTATTATTATTATTATTATTATTATTACAGCTCATAGTCACGTGGTCTCTTGGGACTTGTTATTCTGGTATTATCATAAATCTACATAGGTATCTATTTATATATATTAATTCATTATTCACTGACTAGATAAGCTTTTTTAGTTAAATTGTCAGAGGTAATAATGTGGGTGTAACTTTTTATCTCATCACTCTGTAGTCTGTACGTGTAGTGACGAATGTATGTATGTATGTACAATCAAGAACAATAATTCATAACTACTTTCAATTAAATATAAATATAGACATAAAATATAACAGAATGGAGAACATCTTGACACACACTGTACTGTCATGTTCAGAGGTTCGTTTCATCGACGTATTATAGTACTGTAAAATAATTCTTGGAAGTGGGAAAAAAATACTATTGACCCAGACTGTAATGTGAGTGAGTGAGTGAGTGAGTGAGTAGCCTTGGTATGTGAGTGAGTGAGTGAGTGAGTGAGTGAGTAGCCTTGGTATGTGAGTGAGTGAGTAGCCTTGGTATGTGGCTTTCGTGTGTGGAAATATTGTTTACTGAAGCTTTGTGGCAGTTTTTACCTTGTGTGTGTATATGTGTGTGTGTGTGTGTTCTAACTTGGCTGTGTGTAAGTTAGGTTTGGTTAGGTTGGCTGTATGTAGGTCAGGTTTGGTTTGGTCAGGTAAGCTGTATGTAGGTCAGGTTTGGTCAGGTTGGTTGTATGTAGATTTGGTTAAGTAAGTTGTTAGTAGGTTAGGTAAAGTTAGCTGTGTGTAAATTTGGTTAGGTAAGTTGTATGTAGGCCAGGTAAGCTGTGTGTACATTTGATAAGGTTGGATGTGTGTAAGTTATGTAGGTAAGTAGTGTGTAGATTATTTTAGATAACTAGTGTGGAGATTAGTTCTATGTACAGTCGTGGTCAAATATAATCATCCATATAGGGGTAACTCATGTAGGAGTTTGACTGCTTCCCTCTGTTCCTTAGATGATAAACTTTCCAATAAATAGGTTAACTACCATCTTTTAATTTATTACAAGCAGCTATGCACTACTTAAAACAATAATAATATATGTGAACGTGAAAATATTAGACAGTAAATTGTTTGAGATACCCATATGTGGATGATTATTATTGACCACGACTGTATATATGACCATCTCTATGTAGGTCAGGCAAGCGGTGTGTAGGTTAGGTTAGGTTAGTTAGGCTTACAGTATGTATGTAATTAGGCCTAAAGTACTGTATGTATGTAAAATAACAGGGTCAACTTACTTTGTGGAGGTTAGGTATAGGTTTGGTTAGGGTGTGTGGCAATGTTGTGAAACTTTACCCATTACAAACAGACCTTCAGAATCTTAGGGAGAAACTGAACCTATATAGCCTATTTTTAAAGAGATCCTGTGGTCGTGTGTAAGAAAGACCTTGTGGCTTCTGCTGATTTTTCCTGAGTATACCACGAAACAAGCTCCTTCTTTATTGTAGGTGTGTGTTGTTTCGTGGCAATGTTTGAAGGACTCGTTAACCTCCAATTTTCTGACTACATCACAGTGGTCCTTGAGGGGAGAATTTATCTTTTTATTTATTTGTACATATATTTTTTTCAAACTTGAGGGCTAATAATTCTTCCAAACCACCTCAGGAAACATTTCACTACTTTGTTACTAGTAGGGAATATATATGTTGTTTCCTAACATAGTTTGGAGGATTCAGTAGCCTTTCAATTAAAGATAAAAAATTCTTCCACTTAATGAAATGATATGGTTTTGAAGAATCAGATACCCGGTACCTTACAATTCACCAACAAATTATTCTCCCTTTAATGAAACCACAACACGTTATACAGGGACGGACCTTGTAGTAAAATTTGGACATGTTATTCTCCTCATTCTCGTTCTTCGGTGTGTATGTGTGTCTCTCTCTCTCTCTCTCTCTCTCTCTCTCTCTCTCTCTCTCTCTCTCTCTCTCTCTCTCTCTCTCTCTCTCTCTCTCTCTCTCTCTCTCTCTCTTGTACTTGTTTGTTTTCATGTGACGTCACTGTTTGTTTACATTTTTCTTCTGACCATAGTTTGGAGGATTCAGTTGCTCCAGATTTACCAACACAAAACTTCCCCCTTTAATGAGTTTGATGTACTGTATATTTTGATCCACAGAATTATAATGACGAGTGTTTTTGAGTTGAGTGAGTTTATTGTTTATTATTATTGTTATTGTTTATTATTATTATTGTGGTGTTAATTTGTTATTTGGTGATGTTAATAAATTTTCTCTCCTTTTTCTTAATTACAGGAAGGAAGGAAAGTAAAGAAGGAACTGAAGGAAGGAAAAAAAAGGAGGAAGAAAAGAAGAAGGAAATATTTACAAAGGCTGGGTTACTGACTGACTGACTGACTGACTGAATGGCTTAATATTAACAGACTGGCTGACCAACTGACTGACTGACTGAATGAATGAATGACCAACCGAATTAATGACTGACAAACTGACCGAATGACTAACTGACTAACTAACCAACCAACCAACCGACTAACTGATTAAATAACTAACTGACTAACTAACTGAGCAACTAACTAACCAACTAATTAACTAACTAACTAATTAACTAACTAACTAACTAACTGACTAACTAACCAACCAACCAACCAACTAACGAAATAACTACCTGACTAAATAACTAACCTATCAACCGACTAATTAACTAACTGACTAACCAACCGACCGACTGACTAACTAACTAACCAACCGACCAATTTACACCACCCATGCACCTCAACCCCCAAAAAACAAGAATGAAAAAGATTGACGTGGCTTCATTCATCTAGTTTCTCCACATCATCTACAGTCCACTTTACCTCCAGTCTACCTTCAGTCTACCTTCAGTCTACCTACAGTCTACCTCCTCTCTACCTAAAGTCTACCTACAGTCTACTTCCTCTCTACCTACAGTCTACCTACTGTTCAATCTACCTGTCATTCTCCCTCATATCTACCTCCATTCTACCTCATATCAACCTCCCATTCTTTCCACATTCGACCTCACAGTCTCCCTCAAAACTACCTTCCAATCTACCTTTCAATCTACCTCTATTCTACCTACCATCTACCTACTACTCTCTCTTCCTTCTTTCTTCTTTATTAAAAAACACAGATTCTGAAGAGATGGAGGAAAGAAGAGGAAGAAGGAAGAGGAGGAGAGAAGGAGAAGAAGAATGAAGAGGAGGAGAGAAGGAGAGGAAGAAGGAAGAGGAGGAGAGAAGAGGTAAGGTGGTAGAGAGAAGGAGAGAGAAGGAGAAAGAAGGAGAGAGAACACACCGAAGAAGAAAAGAAGGAGAGAGAACGCACACACACACACACACACACACACACACACACACACACACACACACACACACACACACACACACATACACACACACACACACACACACACACACACACAGAGAAAAAAAACACACACACACACACACACACTGAAGAAAGAGAGAGAGACACACAAGAAAACGACACACACACACATAAGAAGAAAAAGAAGAGGGAGAAAGTGGAGAGGTAGGTTGGTCATGCTCAGGTGACTCCATTGGGCCGCCATCTTGGAACGCCCATGGCCAGGTTCCTTTGTCTTGGACACATTTAACCAGTTTTATTTTATTTATTTATTTTTTTTTACATCCGGAACACTCGAAATTTCACCCTTATAGTCATTTGTTTTAAGGTTCATTTTGATATTGGTTCTACGCATTCTTACGCCTTCAGTAATAATAATAATAATAATAAATATATATCATTAGATAAATAAATATATAATAATGAAAAATAAATAATAAATAAAATAAAAATATTAATAATAATAATAAAAATTATTGTGATAATAAAAGTAATAATCATTATATATATATAATAGTAATAAATGAATAAATAAAAATAATAGTAATAAAAATGGCTAATTGTGGCTTTAGTGTGTGTGTGTGTGTGTGTGTGTTATTCGCTCCAGCCAGTTTTTATATATTTTTTTTTTTGAGAATTTTTAGTGCGCATGTAGTGTAGCTATAGCCTGTTTAGAGAATGTGTGTGTGTGTGTGTTATATTTTATGCTTCAGGTGTGTGTGTGTGTGGGTTTGGGGAATGTGTGTGTGTGTGTGTGTGTGTAGTATATTTTATGTTTCATGTGTGTTTATGTGTGGGTTTGGGGAATGTATATGTGTGTGTGTGTGTGTGTTATTTTAAGCTGTGTTCCATTAACTATATCCATTTATATGTATGTGTGTGTGTGTGTGTGTTCCATTAATTATATCCATTTATCTGTGTGTATGTGTGTGTGTGAGTGTGTGTTATTTTAAATTGTGTTCCATTAACTATATCCATTTATTTGTGTGTGTGCGTGTGTGTGTGTATGTGTGTGTGTGTGTGTGTGTGTGTGTGTGTGTGTATGTACCGTTAATACCCCCATTGTTAACCAAGTATTTTGCAGGCTCTGGTGTGTGTGTGTGTGTGTGTGTGTGTTCCCCCTCCCCTACTCACTGATTGGGAAGCGGGTCTTAGTGGTAGCAGTGGGGGCTGATAAAACTGTACTTACTGGCCTTCTAAGTCCCAAGTCCCGGTCAGTCCTTTGCGTCCGTCACTCACACACATACACACTCACGTAAGCCAGCTGTGAGTTCGTTCATTCGTCCGTTCTTCTAGCTGTTCGTCCGTCTCCTCCTTCGTCTTCCAACTTCCAGCCTTCCCTTCCTTCCTTCCTCCCTGACTCCCTGCCTGACAAACTCGCGAACATTTTTGACCTTCATAATTATTATAATCCTTCTTATTTACTCTCTTTATTTCCTATTTCTCAGTGTAGGTTTTCAAAGGAAATATTATTGGATATATATATATATATTCTTTTCTCTTGTCTGCGTTCTATCCCTGTTTATGTTAATCGCTGTTGATAAATGATATACTGTATATTATTCTGTTTCAAACTTTTTTTTTAACCACGTCAATCTTTAATTATATCGACTCTGTATTAAACTCTTTTTTTCCCACGCTATTTTTAGTTCATTCATCGCCCACAATAGAATGAATACTAACAGTTCTCTAAGTAGCTCATTACACATTTCCTCTTTCCTTCCTTCCTTCCTTCCTTTTTCTTTCTTGCTCCTAACACTGAGACGGGACTTTTATTGACTGCGGGAAACAATGCTCTTTTGTTATGCCCTGGGCCGTACAGTCTCGTGCACGGTACTGACACACACCCTCCACCATTAATAACACCCTCTGTTTACATCCGACCGTACCATCTCGCTTGCGGTACAGACAAACACACACACAAGCAGACACCCACCACCATTACTATTATACAACCACTACCTTTGTTTACATTCGACCGTACCATCTCGCTCACGGTACTGACAAACTGACACTTTACACAGACACACCCACCCACCACCTGTGTTTACATTGTGCTGTACCATCTCGTGCTCGCTCGGTACTCATCATTATTACAATTATTATCCACTACTCCTCACACACGCTACAGTACAGGGACGGGTAAAGAGAGAGAGAGAGATGCATGTGTCGCCTCGCCTAATAATACCTCGTCTTGTCTCGCTTCCTAACACCGTGAATGTCTCAGAGAACTGTGTGGACTTTTGTGTCTCATTATATTCGCTAGGATTCTTGGCTTCGTGGTGGTATTTTGCATGTGTATGTGTGTGTGTAAGTGTATAAAAGAAAGACGACAACATATTTCAGCATTGACTGTACACTGCCTGCCTGCCTGCCCTTCCCTTTATGTATTTACCTACCTACTTACCTAGCTACTTCCCTACCTACCTACCTCACCCTGACACGGATATAAGTGGTCGCGTCCTACTAACCCAGACGGCTGCCTAATGTTTACAATTTCCTGGCTGACTGTGTATATGTGTTTGTGTGTGTGTGATTTTTTTTTCCTGGTTGATTTCTGTGTGTGTGTGTGTGTGTGTGTGTGTGTGTGTGTGTGTGTGTGTGTGTGTGTGTGTGTGTGTGTGTGTGTGTAGTTTCCCTGGTATGACTGTGTTACTGTAATTTCAAGTCATCTATCTATCTATCTATCTATTTATCGGTCTATCATTATGTCCTCGGTCTATCACGGGGTATATGACATTTCTATTTCTTTTTACTTGAATGGATCGTGTGTGTGATAAATGTTTACCCATCAACACTCTCTTGATAAATGTGTGTTTGTGTGTTTTAACAGTTACGTGGATGTGTGTGTGTGTGATGCATTAGTTGCATGTTTTCTGACATTACTCTTCTTGTGTGTGTGAGAGAGAGAGAGAGAGAGAGAGAGAGAGAGAGAGAGAGAGAGAGAGAGAGAGAGAGACAGGTGTGACGCATCAGATAACTAACTACTGATTTTACGTGTTTTTAATAAATTGACAGAAACCCCAACACCACGACTAAACAGTATTTATTCACACACACACACACACACACTCATGTACGCACACGAACAAAAATAACACTCACACGTACAAAACACACACACACACACACACACACACACACACACACACTAGTACCACATGGCGTCGTGGGTTGAACTTTTGACATTTTAGCCCAAGCCACTTCCTCCTGACCGACATATTTGTGTGAATGTGTGTGTGTGTTGTTTTTGTTTTTGTTTGTGTGTGTGTGTTGTTTTTGTTTGTGTGTTGTTTTATTTGTTCGTGTGTGTGTGTGTGTGTGTGTGAGATTTTATTGACTTTTTTGCATGCACGTGTAGAGTTTGTTGTCTGTAGAATTTTAATGTGACTTATTTTCCAATCTGCATTTTGACTTATTTTCCAATCATGCTGTAGAACTGCCATGTGACTTATTTTCCAAACCTGTAGAATTAATACCAAGTGACTTATTTTCTAAACTTGATGTATCATTCCAACGTGACTTATTTTCCAATCTTTATAAATTATTGACTGTGCTGTTTTGATTCTCAGATAAGACAAACGAACAACTTTTTATAACTTTGACTGTTCTTCTGTTTTCATCTTTTACCATGTATGTATGTATGAACGTATATATTGTTAATGTTTTCTTCGTTTATTTACTTTATTTTATTTTAAGTACACAGACCACTCAATTTCGACTGTCCATATTTTGTATTTATTTATATTGGTGTTGACTGTCCTGTTATTTATGTACACATATATTTGTTTACAACTGACTGTCTCCTTTGTTTACATAGAGAATATTTTTTGTGTTGACTTAGTATTTACATTATTATCATTACTATTACTATTACTATTTTGACTTAACTACTGCTTACTTTTGACTACCACTGTTATCTAGACTTTAATTAAGGGACCCTGTGATGTAGTCAGAAAATTGGAGGTAAATGAGTCCTTCAAATATTACCACGAAACACCACTTAAATAGAAGGAGCTTGTCTCATGGAATAGTCAGGAGGAATCAGAAGCCTCCAATATTTCTCATACATGATCACAGGGTCCTTATTAAATTCATTGACTGTGACTGAATAATTATAAACTTTTAATCAACATATTTTATCGCTACTTTATATAATTATCACTGACTCAGTTACCTTTCATCCCCGGGCGCCATATGACCTCGCAGTTGTGGCGCTTACTGTCAATCCATCCATCAAATCAATCAATAGATCACTGACTCCATTTTATATATACAGTAACTCTTATCTCTCTGTGTTTATGATTGACTGAACACGAATCAATTTAGATATATAAGGGAGATATAATAATTGACTTAGAGGGATTTAATCATAGAAATAGAGGGATTTAATAATAGAAATAGAGGGATTTAATAATAGAAATAGAGGGATTTAATAATAGACATAGAGGGATTTAATAATAGAAATAGAGGGATTTAATAATAGACATAGGAGGATTTATTAATAGACTTGTTTGTGTTGTATTGTTTTGTGATGGATGGATGGATGGATAGATGAAGTGAGTATCTGTCGAACCTTGACTTCTCTTGTACATAGCCTTGTGTTGTTTGATATCAGACCTGTGACATTTAGTGTGTGTTTGTGTTTTCGTGGAAAGAGTGAATATCTGTTTGTCTGTGTGTGTGTGGAAGGAGAGAAACTGTGTATGTGTAATGAGAGTGTGTGTGTGTGTGTGTGTGTGTGCGAGTGTGTGTAGAAAGAGAGAAATAGTGTGTGTGAAGAAAGAAACTGTAAAGAGAAAGAAACTGTGTGTGTGTGGAGAGAGAGAGAGAGAGAGAGAGAGAGAGAGAGAGAGAGAGAGAGAGAGAGAGAGAGAGAGAGAGAGAGAGAGAGAGAGAGAGAGAGAGAGAGAGAGAGAGAAACTGTGTGTGTGTGTGTGTGTGTTGAGGTAAACCCGGCTGACTGACTAAGCTCTTTCAGGTATATAGAGTTGACAACACACCAACACAGAGATGTAAGCTTTAACTAATGACTGGCCAAGACTGAGTTCTGGGTTTTTATGTTTTCTTAACTGTTGACGATGACTTAACAACAACGACCACGACCACGAATGAAAAAATCACGACCTCATCCAAACGAGAGAACGACAAATCAACCAACCAACCAACCAACCAACCAACTACGACCACCACCACCACAACCATAACGACCACCACAACCACAACCACACACACTTTGACGACCCCACTCCCCAAACTACTACTACTACTACCACTACTACTACTACTACTTTTAACCAAACGACTCGACTCTTTTTGACGCTGTTGCAAACTTGGGGTTTCTAGGAGGCATCCCTGCACCATTTATAGACTGCAATGCCCTTGGAAATCCCAAATATGCTCGGCCTTGCGACTTGGGACTTTTTTTACTCTACAGAAAATCGAACTACCCTTGAAAATATTACCGAGACTGAAATACAAAATCCTTGGACTCTGAAATTTACAATATATCCTACTAGACTGAAAAAAATTTCCTTGGACTCTGAAATATATATACATCCTGCCAGACTGAACTCAACATCCTACGTACTGTACGACACGGAACTTTCCACGAGACTTCACCAATGTAATCAAAATATCCTTAGACGCTGAAAATCCTTAGAGACTGAAACAAAAAGATACTCTGACTGAAAATATTTTATGAGACGGAAAATCCTCTGACACTGAGAAGCTTACATTGGAAATTCCTTTGACACTGAAAATTGCACAAGACAGGAAAATCATATACGTACGAAAAACAGTATCTTACGACGTGAGACCAAATAATGATAATAATAAATACAATAATTCGTAATCCTATGACACTGTTAACTAAAAATCCTGTGACCATGTGAGAAATTATTTGTTGGACACTCGTTAATGTTAGAAATGAGTACATGAAAATCCCCCCATGACATGTAAACGAGAAGACTTTGCTTTCCAGTGTACAGTCACGAGCACTAATAAGTATACAGCAGTGGTTGGAGCTTCGAACACTCCAATTCACCAACGAACGAACTCATTCCAATGGAGATCTTATTGTGCATTTATTTACTGTCTCTAATTAATCGAAACACACCTGGATACTTATTAAGGACCCTGTAATCGTGTATGAGTGTTGGAGACTTCTGATTCCTCCTGACTATGCCACGAAACAAACTCCTTCCATATAGGTGGTGTTTCGTGGCAATATTTGAAGGACTCGTTTATCTCCAAATTTCTGACTACATCACAGGGTCCCTTAATCGTTCGTGACTGTACAAGACTTACTGGGACTGTCCTCAAACTCTCCCTCCTTACGTGTGACAAGGCTGTTCTCGTAATATGTAGGCTATTTGTTGATTTCGACAAGTTGGTGGGGACATTGAACTATCTGTGTAATAAAAAAAAACCTCAGACACACGATAATCAATCTTCCTGTCATGATACTATTCAGACAGACATACTATTAATACCAAAGCATGTAAACAAACCGTACATGAAATTAACTAAGACCTAAACAGATTAACAAAGCATGAACACAAATTATTTATGTATTTACTCAAAACATAAACATAGCAACAAACCATGATAACAATTCCACCACAAATATTATGAACTTTAGCAAGACCTATTATACTATGCTATATATACAGTCGCGGTCAAATATAATCATCCATATAGGGGTAACACACGTAAGAATTTGACAGCTTCCCTCTGTTCCGTAGATGATAAACTTTCCATTACATAGGTTAAGTACCATCTTTTAATTTAATACAAGCAGCTATGCACTACTTAAAACAATAACATGATAAATTATGTAAACGTAAAATCATTAGACAGTAAATTGTTTGAGATACCCATATGTGGATGATTATTATTGACATCGACTGTACATACATAAACTTAAGTTACACCTTTTATAAAACTTGGTGTCCAGTGTTGTGGTTCGTGTTTCTTGTGACGAAATAAAAGACACTGTTGCCAAATGATGGTGAACCTTGAGTGAAGCTCGAAAGAAATGACAAAAGACGAGTGTGAAAGCGATTGATTGTCTTGACCCGAGACAGTGAAGACAACCCTATTTATTTTTTTCTCCTTTTGGGTAGTGAGGCAAGGGAAGGAAGGAACAAGGTTAGTGAGTTTATTTTGTTGTTTGTTATACTGTTTATATTTTGTTACTATTACTACTACTCCACATACTACTACAACTAGTGCTATTACTACTACATATACTTCTACTCGTATACTACTACTACTACCATTACTACATCTTCCACTACAACAACAACAATAACAACATCTACTAGCACTACAACTTTCACTTCCAATACAATACAACTACTACCACTACATCTTCCACTAATACTACAACTAGCACCATAATAATTAAATTGCATCTACTGATCACTATTTCTGTCACCACCCAATATAGGCACTAATTGATAATCTCCACCACCTTATTTAATTCTCCCTTTTCATGTGAGGCTACAGCACTATTACCCAGCCTATTATGTTATTGTTCAAGTATTCTTATAATTATATATACACTTTTTAGTCCCCGAGCAAGGCATAAACAGGAAGGAAGGAAGGCTGACTGACTGACTGGCCCTGTGGATACTCTCACTGGACTTGGCTATTGAGGAGAACGAGTACCTGAACCTCAAGAAAGAGAAGGAGTATACAGATGCTAAGTGTTGGTTGGTGGGTTGGTTAGCTTACTTCCTGAGACGCGTTGAAATCTCCTGACCATCCGCCTGTCTCTCCATCTCATCTTATCTCATCTCATCTCGTCTCTCCACTTCATTCACGTCTGTCTGTTCGTGGTAAGTCGTTCACGTGTACAGTCATTATAGTAAGTATCCACCAGGTCTTGTTGTTGTTGTTGTTGTTGTTGAAGTGAGGGCTAGAGTACTAAACTTATATATTAAACAAAACTAAGTAAAGGTTTGTACTGGCATCTATAATTTGTTTACATTCAGGGAGGGAGAGATAGAGTCGTGAACTTATATATATGTACATAGTTAGAAAATTGGAGATGAATTAATCCTTTCAAATATTGCCACGAAACACACACCTATATGGAAGGAGCTTGTTTCGTGGCATAGACAGGAGGAATCAGAAGCCTCCAATTCTCATACACGATCACAGGGTCCTTAAGCTGTCATTTATGTTTGTATGATTCTCCCTGTTGTTGGAGATAGTGTTGGGGATAATGTTGGGGATGGTGGGAAAAAGAAAAGTGTTGGTGTTAGTGATGGTGGTGGTGGTGAAGATAGTATTGGTATTCGTGATGGTGGTAGTGTTGGAGTGAGCAGAGGATAATGGTGGTAGTGGTGGTGGTGAGAGGAGAGGAAAATAGTTATAGGTGGAAGGTGTGAGAATGTTTGGTGGGGGGGAAAGAATATTTGGTGGTGAGAGGAGAATATTTAGTTGTGGAAAGAGAATATTTAATAGTGGAAAGAGAATATTTAATGGTGGAGAGAGAATATTTGGTGGAGGATGGAGAGAATAGTTGCTGATAGTATGAGTGTTGATGGTGGAGGGAAGGAGATAATATTTCGTGGTGAGAGAAGGAAATAGTTGTAGTGGTGGTGGAAGGAGAGAAATATTCGGTGATGGTGGTGGAGGGAGGGTAGTAAGAGAGGGGGTAACGGGGGGGGGGAGAGAGAAAGGACAGTGTTGTGACCATGGAGCTAGAATACCTATTCTAGCTCCATGGTTGTGACCTCTATGTACACTGGTCACGAAGTGGAGTCACGCTCTCTCTCTCTCTCTCTCTCTCTCTCTCTCTCTCTCTCTCACGTCATGTCGGGTTAAGATCAAGAAGTATTCAATATAACACTAACTCCTTTTTGTAGTTAACCATCAAACACTATCATCACTAGTACAATTGGAAAAGTTACTGATTCCTCCAAACTATGCCACGAAACAGACGACCATAAGGACATTACTATTAGGGCATCTGTTTGAAGGAGGAATCAGAAACCTTCCCATTCACCAACAACAGAATAAATTACACCTTAAAGAAAATAAATAAAAAACTTCATCAATTTTTATGTACTTTTTATAGCAAAAGTACATAATGTCATAAGGTTAATAAAAAAGTATTGGAACCACCCTTACATAAAAATAAAATATAAAATTATACATAAGTCTAATACTTTTTTGTGTGTGACTGTACATTCTTATTATTATAATATTATTGTTGTTATTATTATTATTATTATTATTATTATTATTATTATTATTATTATTATTATTATTATTATTATTATTATTATTATTATTATCATTATTATTATTATTATTATTATTATTATTATTATTATTATTATTATTATTATTATTATTATTATTATTATTATTATTATTATTATTATTATTATTATTATTATTATTATTGTGTCCTCATTCTCGTTCATTGTTCACAGGAATCTGGGAGGCGACAACGGAACGGAATCTTCATAACCCTATGGAATCAAAGAAAACAACAACAAAAATAATAATAGGAAGCAGCAACAACAGTAAACAGTAACAACAAGAACAATAACATCAGTAAACAATATAAGCAGCAACAACAGTAAATAAAAACAACAACAGTAAACAACAAAAACACCAACATTGAACCTAAAAAACACCAACAACAGTAAACAAAACAACAACAAAGACAACAATAGTCAACAACAAAAACAACCTGGGGGGTGTATGAAGACCCCCCCCCCAAAAAAAAAAAAAATATATATATATATATATAGTGATTAAAAAATAAACAATAGCAAGGTCAAGTTAGCTGTATGTAATTGTAAAGAGAGGTCAGACATATACTTATAAAAATACATATTAATAGTTGTATTCATATTATTATTAGTATTAAATTGAGCGGTGGGCTACTTGGAAATTTCATATTTCATACATATACATATATAATGATAAAAAAATGTATATATATTAATAGTTGTATGTATATTATTATTTGATTGAACGGTAGGCGACTTGGAGATCTCATACATATTATATAAAATACATATATATTTTAATTGTTGTATTCTTATTGTTCTTAAATAGAGAGGTAGGCCGTAATGATGAAAATGAAATAGTCCAGTTGAATCCAAACATTTTTCCCCATAACGACAAGCAAGTGGAAAATATATTTATGTTATGTACTTTAAAAAATACATTAGTTGGTGACCCTCTCTTCTTTCTATTACCTTCCTGTTTGCTGTCCCACCTCTCTAATGACCTTTTTCTGGCGCTGTATGACCTCGTTGTTGCGGCTCCTAATATCAATCAACCAATCACTAGTTTGTGAGGAATGAGTAGTTGTCTCGTATTTTTAAATTTATTTATGATTGTATTTGTATATTACAAAATTTATTATTGTATGATGATGATACCCCATTTTAATAGTTATGATAATTATGTACACTCGTGATACGTAATCCCTGACCAGCAGAGACGAACGGCAGGCACTACACACACACACACAGCCTGCATTCGAACTCAGCCTCTATAGGTGTACTGGGTGGGGAAATGAGCAATACTAGAGATTCGAAGCTTTCTCTTCCTCACACTCTGGTGGTCAGAATTTATGTATTACGAGTGTACGTGATGATCAGCCAGCAAATTTTCCTCATAACAGTGTTTGTATATATTCGTCCTGAAACAGTCCAGTCCACACTGTCATTAACTTATTACACACCTTGTTAAGTGCTGTTGGAGGCCAGGGTTTCATTTTACTTGTCCTCCCCTCAGTGTTTTTATTCATTCGTCCTGAAGCAGCTCAGTCCAACACTGTCCAAGACCAATAGAATAATAGTCTATTAGTCCCGTGCTCACATTTTATTGTTGAGTGTTGGAGGAGATGGTTTAATTTTATTTGTTCTCCTCTCAGTGTTTGTATTCATTCGTCTTGAAGTAGTAGCCCAGCCCAAGACCAATAGAATAATACTAGTCTATTGGTTGGTCTAGTCCTCACATTTTATTGTTGAGTGCTGGAGGAGATGGTTTCATTTTATTTGTCCTTCTCTCGGTGACCTTTTTCTTAGTTTATGATCCTACATGAGGTAAGTTATAATGATATTTTCATCGTTAGAATACCTTACAATGTATAGAGATTAAGGAAATTAATTTGTATGAGGTTTAAAACTGGGGACTGACAAGATGATAAGGGATATATGATATTTATAGGTGAGACGTCTTTTAAAAGGGATCATGTTGATATTACCATGAATTATGTATATGCTTTTGTCAAGGAAGAATTATTTTGATGGCTGTGCAGAAAGTAATCATTTATTTTATTACACCTGTATTATTCTTAGTTACAACTAGATCATAAGCCCGTGCTACGCATGGTACGATATTTTTTCCTTCCCAGCGTGGAATGTAAATAAACCGAGTGGGTTGCCAGGTGTACGATAAAAGTGAAGTATGTGTAATTAGTGGGGTGTTTTTTGTGACGAAAATATCGTGTGTGAATTCCTGGAGCTGTAGGTGGTCACATGACAATTTGTATAGCATGACAGACAAACAGAGATTCTTCATTTAGATATATAGATTGTTTCATATGCATTATGTACCATAGATTCATTAGTTATACCTGTGACAATCTCTTAATTTAAAAACATTTAAGTTAAACATACTGTACAACTTTTATGGTTTTTAAGTGGAAGCCCCATGTGAGTTTAGGAGCATTGTTATTGTTGGAATGGAACCCTGATAGGAAAGGGGAGCATCCAGTCTATGTTTTATGTTGGAGAGTTCAAAGTTGGAGACCACAGTGTTTCCTGTTAGAAAAAAGAGGTGACTCTAGTAAATCACAAGCAATATTCTATTCGTCTTCCTATTCCCCACTGGAATATTTACACCCAAGAGTTTTCAACTGATAGTACTGGTCTATTTTACATGGACCATGACCGGGTGGCAGCATATTTCTTCAGTGGACAGCTACAGATTTTTCTCATAGTGTATCTGTTCTGATATTACAATATATATATATATATATATATATATATATATATATATATATATTATAAGGCTTCTTGGAACTCATACTGCCCTAATAACCAACACCAAGAGTCGATAGGCATAAAACTCAAAATTTTCTTCTCATACGTATACATAAAGTAGGGATCCATAAAGCACTTACGTCGGTGTAAACCATTAATACTTCTCCGTTTGACTTACTACAGTATCCACAAAAGCAATTTGCGCTTCATTGATGACGTCACAGGCACAAATGAAGGCGTAAAGTTACACCTGCTCCAGAAGTGATAGAAATCTGTGGACCCAAATTTAAAACTTAAAATTCAGGATTGTATAACAAGTAATTTCTTTGGATTAGAACATTGAGTATTAATAACGGAACAAGAAGTCTTACCTTGATATTAATTGTAATTTTTTAAGATATTTATTCCCGAAATAAATAGACGGAAAAAGAGGAATAATTTGACGTTCACCACCACAACCACAAGTGTCAAATGTAAGTCCTGCATTATATATGTATGATGGTACAATGAAAAGACAAAAGGTGATATTATTAAACTACACTTCTAAGGAAAAGTTCTCTTCGTCACTCGATTATTATTTCTGATGTCACATTTGATGAAAGTTATAAATTAGTTCGATTTTGATTGACTGAAGTAAAATTCTGCCCTACATGTGATTGGTTGATATATTCTGAAAACATAACTCCGATTGGCTAACCAACTGGGTGACGTCACATCACCTCCCAGATATACTCTTCCATACTCCTGTGTAAGTTAACGTTGTGGATAGTGTGTAAATATAGGAATAAATATAGTAGACGTTAGTGGTGTACATGTGGGAGTAGCCAGGCGTAATTTACACCAGGAACAAATAGATACTCCAGCGTAAGTTATACCACCTTTGTAGATCGAGACCAATGGTTGTATTCTTAATATACCGTGGCATATCAATCAAAAGACGTTGCCACTACTTCCGACCCAGGAATTTCCGGGGTGTGGAGAGCAAGGGTGGCAGTATGGTATGGTACGGTACGGAATTACGGTACGGTATGTTATTTTTTAATCTAAAAGTACGGTACGAAATTACGGTACGATAATTTTTGTTAAGTACGGTACGGTACGAAATTACGTTATTTTGGGGGGGCCTTTTCCGTACTCTTTTCGTACCCTTTCCGTACCTTATTAAAATATCGAATATACATTCCACTGTCCTCTGTCAAGAATAACCTAATATCCAGATGTAAAAGCAACTAATTAATTTCACGAAAAATTCAATATTATCAGCCATTTGGGCTATTTTTGCTATAGCCATCCTTGTAAACCCTGATGTGTCTCCAGTACTTACACAAAGTTTCAGCACATTTTGCGAATTATTTATCCATTTAAATGGACATTTTTGTGAAGTGGATGTTTAAAGGGACGACGAGTGATTTAAACACCTCAGCGTCCGTGGCAACCAGAAGTCTCTACGTTTTTTCTGGATTTTATTATGATTTTTTATTGTTTTATTGAGCAGCGACATTTGGCATCTCTCTCGGCTCCTTCTAGCCGTTCATACTACTGGCAACGCTCACAGTAGCTCACTAAATCAGTGGCATTTCAAATTTTATGAGTTTAAAGTGTTTCGTAGACAAAACCTGTGTTTTCCCTCTCGTTTTTTGCACCATTTTGCCTCTGTACCTTTGCCCTAATACCTCTGCAGCATAGGGAAGGTGTCAGGATAGAAAAAGAGGCAAGAGAATCGGCTGCCAATGCTTGGTTAGCAAAATATCATACAAAATATAATACAGTTCAACAACCTCCACCACCATTACCACCTGTTGTTGGGCCTCACTACGGGTTTCCATGAAAAGAAACAGTCAATTAATTAGTGATAAAAGTGTTAGTGAATCTGTGGAGGAGGTGGAATATGTACTTGTATCGAAAAAGTTGATTACAGACATAGTCAAACCCGTTTGTAAGTGTGGGAGTAGGAATGTGGAGTACAGTGTAGGCTACGCGAGTGGATTCTTCTCAGTGTGTTTGACTCACGTCGCCTCGATTTTCTCAAAACGTAAGTTTTATACATTCTCCTCTTTATAATTTCGTCATTTCTTGTCCGATTTTCTTGATTGTTTTAGTATTTTAATCAGCATTGGACATACTAATGCTTGGTCATGCGATAACCATTATATAGAATTATATAACTTTTGTAAATGCATTTCTTTCGTACTCGTGAGTGATGTAGTGAGGATGTCAGCGAGAAAAATATTAATAGAAAATTCGTTTTTTGAGTAAAAATTCGGTATAACACAAAAATAGAAATATTATCTACCTATTAATTGACACAAAGTTCACTTTCGTAAGTGAATTAGGTTTCGTTTAATAAGGCCTAAGGCTTAGGTGTTCAGAAAAGTGATTTATTATTTATATTTTTTCTCTTTTTTCTAAGGATGGACTTCACATCATAGGGTTTATCTTTGTGTAAAATTATATGTAGTTTCAACAAAAACAAATAGGTGTTAGTAATGATATTGTTTTGCCAGGCCGTTTTCGTGAGTAGGCCCCTTATTTAAGGTTTAACTCAGGGTTGCCAGATGGGCGATTTTTCGGCCAGATTCACGAAATGTGGCCGTGAACATTTTCGTTTGGCCTTAAAAAACAAGACTTGATCGGCTAAACAATTTGGCCGAAATTTGGCCGAAATTTATCTGGAAGGCCTGAAATAGAATATATTGGTCACATGTCGGCCTTCTTGCCCTCCCATTAGAAACCCTATATATAATATATATATCTCTATTAGGTCTCTAACTCCCATGAGTCCCATCCACCCCCTTCTTGGCCTGTAACGTCCCACTCCTGTTACCATAGTAACCGTACAGGAACTGAACGTGTGAGATCATTTAACAAATACATATAGGTTACGTATGAGACTTGGAGAGTCAGTCAGTTCCCCGCTAAGCCTGCTTCCATCGATACGTCACATTAAGTCGCCGATTGCTGTCTCGCATGAGATTGTGTCCTTTTTTTTTTTTAAATATAGCCAACCTGACTTAACATATTTGATACATGATAACATCAACGTCGAGGTGGAAGGAACAGTACGATAGTGGCAGACAATATAACCCATCGTGGGAAGAAAAGTTTGCGTGGGTAACACGGGCAAGTGATGGCAGTGAAAATACAGTGTGCAACTTTAGTAAATCTCATATCATTCCAAAGGCAAGTCGTTCAATATCTTCATCTACATGAGTAAGTGTTAGACCAATGCCTTTCAATTTGTTTGTTTATTTAAGTAGTTATAATGTATTGTGGTATATTGCCTCTGAAAGTCATTAATCAATAAATTTTATATTATTGTTGTACTTTACCAACAACAATTTCACATGTGGCCGAATTTTTCTTTATTTTGGCCGGAATTAGTAAATATTTGGCCGATTTGGCCGTCAACCCCATCCGAGCATCTGGCAAACCTGGTTTAACTCTTTTAGCGTGTGTTTGTGTCATCTACTCGTCTGCTCGTAGACTGTCGTTGTCGTGTTCAGTTCGTGTCCAGTGACTCGGGAGTCCTCTTAATAAAATGCAAAGCTTATGTTGACGTCTGTTTAGTATTTCCTCTTAATGTTTTATTGGTCGATTTCTTTAGTTGATTCCAAGACAAATATGAAAAATGTGTACAGTATACTGTAGTCTATTATGTAAGTTCATACTACTGCACCTGCTAACAGAAAAAAAAAAATTGCACTTCTAATTTACCCTTCAATTATCATGGTGTATGTATGCCTCATTGCCTTGTAATAATATCCTATACTGCAGCCTTCACCCTTGGTAACCTAGTGCAAGTCCCACAGTCACACACACACTTACTCTATTTACAGTGATATTAGTATATTTACAGTGATATTCACTAATAACAAAACAAAAGACACAATTATGGGAACTTAATCGAGTCTGGACAAGGAACTGTTTACAGAGGTAGTTCATATAATTGATTAATTTTAGAGATGTAATTTATGGCATTGGTACGATATTGGGTACGAAATTACGGTACGAAATCTTACTTTTTCGTACTAGTCCGGTACGGTTCTTTGGGTAAGGTACGAAATTATGGTACGATATTTTTAAGCATGCGGAATTACGATATTTTTTTCGTACCGTACCGTACTGCCACCCTTGGTGGAGAGTGAGGTGACTGAGGTCACATACATACAAATATAAAGAGAACTATTTTGTTCCCATACTCCTTGGAGTTGGGATAGGGTACCGTTAATTAGATATGGCAACAGCGCACTCTGAATGAGCCACAGCCTTGCGGGTCAGTACAAGATAGAATGAGTATAGTACTTTACAAATTTTACTGGTACAATAACCAAGGAAGAGCATAAGGGAGAGAGGAAGCATATCCAAACCACCTCAATGTATTACACTTCACTCTCAACCACACCACACTCATTACCAATTGCTTTCTTACTCATACCACATCTCTCATACACACTCTCATTACTTTTTCCATCCCGACTTGTAAGTCCACATGCACCTCTCAAGTAACTCATTTCTACTGCACCTATTCTAGACTGATGAGCCCTACTCCATGTCCAGGGACTCGTGCCCCCTGGTGTTGTGATGATTTGGCTCCTATAGCTGCCTTCCTTGACAGCCTTCGGGGGTGGTTGAAGACTGCAACGCACACAACCACACTAGCCAACAACACAACATATACTGTACTCTGAGGGCACTTTGGGAAAGCCCGGTTCAGGCAATGGCCTTCCTCGAGAGCTCGGGGCTGCTCGGCCAGACAGCTTGAGGAACTTCAACAACAACTCCTGCCATAATGGCTGAAGACCTAAAACACAATAGAAGACTTCTCCAATCTTTGGACCATTCTCATTTTTTCACAACCATCATTCCTACATGTGCGCATTTTTCTTTGATTATGTGAGTGCTGAACCAAGTACTGTACCATATGTACAGGATGATTCATATACATATTATAATATTTATTAAATGTGTATTATACGCTGTATATATGCATTTAAGACATAATATACAGAACTTATTTACAGTGTTTAAGAAGCAATAGCAGATCATATGTTCAACTGTAATCTATTTTCATGAATGCAAGCTCGTACTCATTTTACCATGCTAGCAGAAACTTCTTTTGAATAACCCTATATAATGCATATATATTTTTGTACTTTGTGTGATATTGTACCTTAATTTTGTTTGGATAAGAAAATGTATACAGCATTATGTTTGATACTAAGAGTTTATTTTCACGAAATAAAAGCTGCAATCAACACTGCATTGCCTACGTATACTGACCTTGAGTTTACACACACATACAAAATACTTGGCATAATATACAACACATCCATGACATTCAAATAACATAATGGCCATCAAAAACAAATGCATGTAAAAATGTAAAGCCCTCAGATCACTTGCCAGCTCAATATTTGGACACAAAAAAGAAACCACAACTACAATGTGCAAACAATTACTATATTCGATTAATGATGGATTATGTAAGTCCTGCCTCGGCCTCAAACCTCACTGAGACTATCAACACCCTTCACACCCATACAGAATAGAGCACTAACGTTAAAGATAATGACAGACTGCACAGCTACCACACCTACAGACCACCAACCTTACTGAGACTCATCTCCAACACCCTTCACACCCATACAGAATAGAGCCCTAAAGATAATCACAGGCTGCACACCATAAAACCAAAATCAAGGATCATCTTGACATGATGAGAGGCACACAAACACTTTATTAGTCCATGAGCTGAGCCTGGAACTTAAGAGAGTACCAAAAAGGTGAATAAATATCATGTGCACTTTCAGCAAGGTGGATGTCTGAAGTGTTGCGAAATGGTTGATGGACATTCCAGAAATATAGCTAATCAATCACCTTTTTGGCAACCTATCTCTAGCAAGTATAGTAAATTTTTCACCGAAAATCGAGAATAAAGTAATAAAAATGGCAAGTCTTCAACTAAAGATCATATTAAGAGACTTCTAGTTGGTCTCATCTTATTTGTTTCTTAATTCTGCATCTTTTGGTGTATAATACATGCAACTTAGGACACAAATTTGCTTCATAATATGAGAAAAGTGAAGGAAAAGTAGACCAATTTGTAGTATTTTCTTACGACTTTGTTTACAAACTTTCTTTTGTTTCTGCCCAATCCGTATCTGGACGACGAGAACACAGTTTCTACGTATTTGGTCAGTTCTCGTCACTAAAACCAAGCGCTCCCAAGACGGTTTAGGTACCCCAATCCTCCGCTTGGACGACCAGATGACGGCTTATGTTACATCTGCATGAACACAAAATTCCTCACATATACATTATTGTTTCATTGTTATTCGTTTCGCCTATCATACAAGCCTGCCAACCACCATATCCATCTCTCTCTCACTAGTGAGTGCTTCAGATGTGTATCTCGGACCGAAGTGTGTGGTTCACGACTGGGAAAGGGAACGCTGACAACACTGCAGGGACCCTCGCGGCAGTGGAGCCGGCTGTACATACTTACCAGGGACACAGGGGGCTGGGAAAATTGTCCAACAATTCCACTGACTTAGGAATCGAACCCGAGATCTATCGCTTGCGAGATGAGTGTGCTAACAATTATAACATCAGCACCTGGTCGTATAGAAGAAACATCCGTGGTATAGAAGATGACATTGACAACGGTACGACGGGTGTGTTCTTTATCTATAGTGAATGCAGCAAGTTAAAAAGAATCACATAATATTATCTCCTATCTCGATTTTGTTTTTTATTTTGTTCATTTAAGTTCTTTATTTACCTTTACGTTGCCGCTAATGACCATCATGAAGTTATTTGATACATGGTGGGAAATTAATAAGAGTAAATATATGTAAACAATGTCAGTAAATTAATAAGAGAAAATATTTTATGGGTGTTTACTACAGTATTATTTTAGTTAGTGCTATAATTGTGAACGAGAGAAAATGTGTTACTATTGGAGAGAAAACGTTACCATTGGAGGGTGTCTAATGTAATAGTTATTCCAAACCTATTATTTTACTTACTTCCTCTTTTACATACCTCCAGGCACCAGCATTATAGATTTATCCATTTTATTATTATTATTATTATTATTATTATTATTATTGGTAGTAGTAGTAGTAGTAGTAGTAGTAGTAATAGTAGTATTTATTATTATGTTTTCATTATTATTATTCTCTAGATTTTCCGATTTCTCCACTTAATTCAACTTTAATATTGAGGCTCCAACTCCATCCACTCCATCGTCTCACTGTTTCAACTCACTGCTTCGGTTCACGGGTTTCATTTCATTAACCAGGTTTCATTAATTTGATTCACTCGAGCTTCACCAAACCCTTCAGCACTGCTTCGATTTATAGCTTCATTCCCAAGTTCCATAGCATTATTTAGATCCAATGCTTCGATTTACAGCTTTATTCCCACGTTCGAATACAGTATTTTGATTCATTGTTTCGTTTCACTGCTTCATTCCCACGTTCCATATCAGTATTTAGATTCATTGTTCCGGTTCACAGCTTCACCCATACTCAGGTTTCATTATTTAGATTCAGACCGTGGGTGGAGCGAGAAGTGGAGGCTGAGTGGAGCTAGTATCATCAGTCAGTGTTTGAGAGTGGATAGCGTGTGTAGTGGTTGTGTTTTCAGGCCGTGGGTGGAACAGCAAGGTGGTGGAGTGAGTGAGAGGTGGAGCAGACATTGGAGTGAGTGGATAGCATGTTTAGTGTAGTGAAGTGGTTGTGATCTCGTCCATCGTCGCTTTATCAACATTAACCAGGTATGTACAGCCATGGCTGATAGTGTTTGACCAGGGTCCAAGGAGTGTTGGAGAGCAACTGAACAGAGTTCGAAAACGTGAGTCTTCTAATCCTCTCTCAACGTTGAGTATGGTTTGGAAAATTCACTTGTTCGAACTCTGTTCAGTTGCTCACCAACACTCCTTGAGTTCTCGTGGTCAAGCACTATCAGCCATGGCTGTACAGTCACGAACACTAACAATAAGTGTACACTTTTGGTTGAAGCTTTGAACAGTCCCAATTCACCAACGAACTATAATTATATCCAATGGAGATCTTTATATTATGGATTTATATACTGCCTCTAGGTATTCGAAGCACACCTGGATACTAATTAGTGGTCGTGACTGCTGTACTGTACTGTACATCCTGATTAATTATAAGTGTGTGTCAAGTAATGGGAGCCCATGCACTGTCCATTACTTGCTACCCCTACATGGGCCTGCCGCTTGGTGTGCCAGGTGTGGTTTGTCGACACCTGCCAGGCTGCTGAACCACCAGGCAGGTTTTGGAAGAACTTCTCGTTTTGGTGGATTTAAGTAAGGTGAGATTTTCTTGTTGGTGAATTGGAAGGTCTCTTGATTCCTCCATACTATGCCACGAAACCGATTAGTAAAAAAAAAAAAAAATGACGTATTAAACCATTGAGGGTGCCAGAGAAATAAACTTATCACCTCAGTGTTACCAATATTACCTCAGTGTTACCAATAGGGGATCTGCTGTTTGGCTACATGTAGTTTGGAGGATTCAGTAGCCCTATAAATTATTTTGTATATTATATCATAATTAAATATAACATATTTCATATTTGTAATGCTGAGGTTGATGTTATTGCTTGATTGATATTTGGGGTCGCCACAGAGAGGTCATATGGCGTCCGAGGAAGAAGGTGATTTGAAAGGTGGCACAGTGAATATAATTAATGTAACATGAAACAAAATAAAAATAGGGACATTTGGAAAAATAATAGCCTTTTACGACAAGTAGGGATTGGTTACTGGGGAGGGATAGACTACTGGGGAGGGGGTTACTGGGAAGGTGGTTACTGGGGAGGGGGTTACTGGAGAGGTATTCCTAGCCCCCCTTCCCCCCCCCCCCCTAAATAACGCTGGGGTGATTTGATATCTCGGATAACTTGGAAAAATTAATAAAACAAAACTTAACCTAACCACCTAATTAACCCAACTTAACCTAATTAACCTAACCTAACCTTAACCAAGCTTAACCAAGCTGAACCTAGCCTAACCAAGCTTAATCTAACCTAACCAAACTTAACCTGATTAAGCTAACCTAATTAACCTACCTGAACCAATCTTAACCTAATTAACCTAACCAAACTTAACCTAACCAAACCTACTTACCCTAACCTAATGTAACCTTACCATTCCTAACCAAACCTAACCTAACCTAACCTAACCTAACCAAACTTAACGGAATTAAACTAACCTAATCTAACGTAACCTAATTAACCTAACCGAACCTAACCTAACCAAACTTAACGGAATTAAACTAACCTAACCTAACGTAACCTAATTTACCTAACCTTACCAAACCTAACCAAAATAAAAGTTCTCCCCTTCATTCATTAAATATAGTTACACTGTGTTTTGCCTATTGTAAAATTATAAATGGCACAACCTTAAGGGGATATTGGAGTAGGGTGACAGGCTTGGGGGTGGACTGGGGGGTGCAGGAATAGGGGGACAGACTTGGGGTGGGTAGAAAGCCTATCCCCCTATTCCCGCACCCCCCAAAACCCTCCCCAAGCCTTTCCCCCTACTCCTGCACCCCCCCAAACCCTCCCCAAGCCTGTCCCCCTATTCCCACACCCCCCAAACCCTCCCCAAGCCTGTCCCCCTATTCCCACACACCCTTAAAAAATCAATGTAATTTTTAAAAAGGTAAATATGACTGGACATATAACCTGGGCTGAGTGAAAACCATTATTAATATTATTTATTTATTTATTTATTTATTTACTTATTTATATTCATATTTATTTATTTATATTCTTATTTATTTATTTATTCATTTATATTATTAATTTATTTACATTCTTATTTATTTATTTATATTCTTATTTATTTATTTATTTACGTTGTGGTAAGCTGTTAATAAATTGTTTTGGTCATGCGTGGTCTTGTTTACACTGTGAATAATATCTCGTGCTTACTTTTAGGGGATCAAACGAATAATTTTTGTTTGCATTGTGGTATGACTTTTGTTGTTGTTGTTCACTTCACAATGTTTACGTTGTGGAATGAATGCTCTTGTCTTCATCGTGAGTCTCTTCCTTACAGCATGAAGGGTTATAAAGCAGACACACTCCCCTCTTCCTACAACATACAGTATACAAAATGGATATAAAATCAGGCGTAACAACAACAGCTAGGACAGCAACCACAACAGCAGTTACCCTGTAGGAAAGGATTGACAGACCTCTCCTCACGAAGTAACAGCTGGTTGGAGTCCTGTTGAGAGGTGGAGGGAGAGTTTAGTGTGTGGAGAAAGGAATGGGTGGGTGGTTGGGTGGTGTGAGAGTTGAGTGTGTGGATAAATGTGTGGAGGGAGGGTTCAGTGTGTAGAGAAATGTGTGGAATGAGGCATGGATGGGTGGATAAATGTGTGGAATGAGGCATGGATGGGTGGATAAATGTGTGGAGGGAGGCATGGATGGGTGGATAAATGTGTGGAGTGAGGCATGGATGGGTGGATAAATGTGTGGAGTGAGGCATGGATGGGTGGATAAATGGGTGGAGGGAGGATTGAGTGTGTGGAAAGAGGCATGGATGGATGGGTGGAGGGATGGTTGAGTGTGTGGATATATGTGTGGAGAGAGGAATGAGTAAGTGGGTAGGTGTGTGGATGGATGGATGGAAAGAGAGAGAGAGAGAGGGTCGAGTGTGTGGATGTATGTGTGGAGAGAGGAATGAGTAAGTGGGTAGGTGTGTGGATGGATGGATGGAGGGAGGGAGGGGTGAGTAGGTGGATAAATGAGTGGAGTAAGCATGAGTTAAGGGTTGAATAAGTTTGTGAGTAGGTGGATGGATGGATAGATGGAAGGAGAGAGGTACAAGTTAATGAGTGAGTGGAGGATTGGGTGGATGAGTGGGTGGATGAGTGGGTGGATAGGTGAGTGAATGCAGAAAAATGGATTATGCATGGGATAGATGGGTGGATGAGATGGAAAATAAATAGATAGGTAGATGGATAGGTAGAAGAATAGATAGATAGATAGGGGGATGAGTTGGAAAATAAATAGATAGGTAGATGGATAGGTGGATGAGATGGAAAATAGATAGATAGATGAATAGGTGGATGAATGTGTAGATAGATGGCTGGATAGTTAGGTACACACACACACACACAGACATAGATAAATGAACATAATTATATACAGTATATTATAGACAGGTAGATACATAAACAGATAAAATTATAAACAGGTAAAATTTGACTGACTGACTGACTGACTGACTTACTGACAACTGACTGACTGACAACTGACTGACTGACTGACTGATTGACTGACTGACTGATTGACTGACTGACTGACTGACTGACTGACTGACTGACTGACTGACTGACTGACTGACTGACTGACTGACTGACTGACTGACTGACTGACTGACTGACTGACAACTGACTGACTGACTGACTGACTGACTGACTGACTGACTGACTTCATAACTAACTAACTAATTAACTGACTGTCTGGGTTATTGACTGTCTGACTAAATAACTGACTTACTAAACAACTTAATAACTACTTTACTTACTTATTGACTGACTGACTGAATAACTAACTGACTGACTAACTGATTGACTGACTGACTAACTAACCAACATATTAACTAACTAACTAACTAAATAAATAAATAAATAACTGACTCACGGACTGACTGACTATTTACCTGAGTCATGACAGCAGGTCCGGCTGTCACCATCACCACCATCATCATCACCATCATCACCATCACCACCATCATCACATTC
>JAWZYT010005675.1:57500-60000 GCA_034508575.1 Petrolisthes manimaculis
GTGTGTGTGTATGTATGTATGTATGTATGTATGTATGTATGTATGTATGTATGTATGTATGCATGTATGTATGTATGTATGTATGTATGTATGTATGTATGTATGCATGTATGTATGTATATGTATGTGTATATGTGTGTGTATGATGCTACTCCCCCTCTCTCCAACGGCCAAAATTCAAACCGAATACAAACCGAATACAAACCGAATGCAAACCGAATGCAAACAGATGCCATACCGAATGTTCCGAAGTATTCCCGAATAGTTTACGAATATATCCCGATCTCTCCCCGAATTTTTGCCCATTCCGAATTGGTTCCGAATGTTTCATGCAACACCAAACATTCGGGAAGCTTTCCGATTCAATCCCGAACTTTTGCAAATGGCCCCGAACCATTCCCGAACTCTTCCCGAACTCTTCCCGAACACCCCGAATCATTGCCCGAATGCATCCCGAATACAAACCGAACACACTTCGGGATGCATTCGGACTCGAGTTCGGGTATGTGTGACCCTAGTATAAGGAACAGAGGGAAGCTGTCAAACTCTTACGTGAGTTACCCCTATATGGATGATTATTTTTGACCACGACTGTACATACATTTTCTTTCTCCCTTATGCACACATGTATATATTATCTCTATCACTCTCTGTCTCTCTCTCTCTCTCTCTGTCTCTCTCTCTCTCTCTCACTGCAAGCCGCCTAAGGCAAAGGCTCGCTCCAGCAACCCCCCCTTTTAGTTATAGGGGCGCTGCTGGTAAACCAATCAACAACAACAACTCTCTGTCTCTCTCTCTCTCTCTATCTATCTATCTCTCTCTCTCTCTCTCTTTCTCTCTCTCTTCCTGCTGACCTTCTCTCCCCTGATTTCCTGAGGGAGGGAAGAGGGTGTCATGTTGTCCTGAGAGAGAGAGAGAGAGAGAGAGAGAGAGAGAGAGAGAGAGAGAGAGAGAGAGAGAGAGAGAGAGATGACAGATAGATAGACGGATAATGACAAATTGTTAGACATAGACATAGATAGATAGATAAATAGATAGAGAGACAAACAAATAGACAGACAAACAGACATATTAGATAGATAGATACATAGATAAATAGATAGATAGATAGATAGATTGATTGATTGATTGATTGATTGATAAATATATAGATTGATAGATAAATAGATAGATAGATAAGCAGACAGACAGACAGATTGACAAATAAATAGATAGACAAATAGATAGTCAAATAGATAGACAGACAGATAGAAAAAAGAGGAGGTAAATATTGTTACAAAAAAGAATAATTTCCAGGAATTTAGTGGATAGATAGGATGGATAGGATGGGGTGGGAAGGGGAAAGGAAGGGGGCAAGTTTCATGCGAATTTGTGGTTAGGGGAAGTATGTGTATGTGTGTGTGTGTGTGTGTGTGTGTGTGTGTGTGTGTGTGTGTGTGTTAGTGTGTGGTTGTTTATGCTTTTGTGTGTATGTATGTTTGGTAGTGGTGTGTGTGTGTGTGTTAGTGTGTGTGTGTGTAATAATAATAATAATAATAAATGTGTGTATTAGTGTGTGTGTGTGTGTGTGTGTGTGTGTGGTAGTGAATGTTTGTATGTGCTTGTGTGTGTGTATGTTTTTTAGTGAACGAGTGTGTGTGCTTGTGTGTGTGTGAGAATGTGTGTTAATGTGTGAATGTGCGTGTGTGTGTGTGTGTTTTTACAGGGGTGGGGGTAAAGAAGTTGGTGTGTGAAGGGGTGTAGGGGGTGGAGTGTAGGGGTATGAAAAGGGGGGTGATGGGGGTTGTAGGTGGGGGGTTGTTGTTGTTGTTGTTGTTGTTGTTGCTAGGGTTGTGTTGTAATAGTGTAGGACTGTGAACTGAAATGCTCTCTCTCTCTCTCTCTCTCTCTCTCTCTCTCTCTCTCTCTCTCTCTCTCTCTCTCTCTCTCCAACTAGATTATCAATGTATATTTTAGCTTCTGGCACATCTCTCTCTCTCTCTCTCTCTCTCTCTCTCTCTCTCTCTCTCTCTCTCTCTCTCTCAATACTATTACCAATCCTGTCCACAGGTATTCAAACACACATTCTCTCTCTCTCTCTCTCTCTCTCTCTCTCTCTCTCTCTCTCTCTCTCTCTCTCTCATCAATTCCCAACTATATCACCATTTCTATCTACAGGTCTCTCTCTCTCTCACCTGTTAATTAAAGGCTCAGACTCGATTACCTTACCTGGTGTGTCCATTTAACGAAGGCTTAGACCACCGTATTGTAGGGGAAACTTAATTAGAAGCTGGGAGGAGGGAGGAATGGAGGCAGTGACGGAACCAGGGAGATGGAGAGAGGAACAGAGAAGGAGAGGAGAGAGAGAGGAAGAGAGAAGGAAAGGAGAGAGAGGAAGAGAGAAGGAAAGGAGAGAGAGGAAGAGAGAAGGAGAGGAGAGAGAGGAAGAGAGAAGGAGAGGGGAGAGAGAAGTATAGAAGGAGAGGAGAGAGAGGAAGAGAGAAGAAGGAGAGGAGAGTTA
>JAWZYT010005676.1:2500-36425 GCA_034508575.1 Petrolisthes manimaculis
GTATTACCAAGTGACGACCTAAAGCCACCGTCAACATCATTATCATCATCATCAACATCACTATCAACATCATTATCATCAATACCATCAACATATTTATCCTCATCATTGTCATCACCATCAACATCATTATTATTACCATCATCATCATTATCATCATCATCAGTATCATCAGTATCATCATTATTATCATCGTCACTGTTGCTGAAAGTTGTTTTATTTATTGCTTATTATTATTATTATTTTTATTATTATTTTTAAGGTCTTTGGTGGCGGGTTTTCCAGTGACGTTATCAGTCGTCTGGCGTTAGTCCCTCGAGATTAAGACCATTATTATTATTATTTCCTCGGTCTCGTTCTATACTTATTTATCTTTTTTTCTTTTTTCTTTTTTTTTGTGCCAGAAATTTATTAGTCTCTCGTTAGTTCAGGTTTCTCATCGACACTCACTTAATTTTCACTCTTTCCTTTTCCTTATCCTCAGTAAACTTATTGAACCATCCCTGTCCCCCATTCACCCCTTCCAGTTTCAGTCCCCCCCCCACCACCACCACCCTTCTTCCATTCACCCCTTCCAGTTTCAGTCCCCCTCCCCATACCCCCATTCCCACCACCACTTCCTCCTTCAAACACCAGCCCTTTTCCCTTTTCCCTCTCCTCCTCCTCCTCCTGCTCTTGTTCAGTATATCCTCATAGAACCATTCCTCACCCATTCACCCCTTCATCCATGGTCATTCCTCCCTTCAAACACCAACCACACACTTCTTTCTCTTCTCCCCCTCCTCCCTCCTTTCTCCTTTCTCTTCTCCCCCTCCTCCCTCCTTTCTCCTTTCGTTTTAACCCACTCCCACCACCCACTACTTTCCCTTCCCGTTCCCCCATCCCTCCCTTTTTCTACCAACTCCACCCCTTTCCTTTCGTCCTTAACCCCCTCTCTCCCACCCCCACCCACCCACGTACCCTTTTATATACCCATTCCTCATTAATCATCTTTTCACGTACTTCTATTCTGTCCTCAAAAAGTACGTTTGATACGGTGTGGAGAGATTGTGTTTAACCCATAGTAACCTCCTTTGGGGCAGCTGGTATAGGACGTATCCCAGCTGCAGTATGACCACCAAGTCTCTTATGCCAGGGGGAAATAACCTCTTGCCGGGGAAGAGGTTTGGTTAAGTCAGGTTAGGTAAGGTAAGGTTAGGTTAGATTCGGTTAGGTTAGATAAGGTTTGGTTTGGTTTGGTTTGGTTTGGTTTGGTTAGGTTAGGTTAGGTTAGGTTAGGTTAGGTTAGGTTAGGTTAGATTAGATTAGATAAAGTTTGGTTAGGTTACGTTACGTTAGGTTAATTCAGGCTAGGTAAGGTAAGGTTAGGTTAGATAAGTTAAAGTTAGGGTAAGCGAACTTGGATTAGGGTAGGATCGGTCAGATGAATTTAAACTCGGTTACAATGACACTTTACTTATCTAATTCCCAGCCTACTTTATCATACCTACAGTAAAAGTGAAATTATTGAGATGTATACTTTTCAGAGTTGGTATCGTATGTAAGTATTGGCGCCCTACAACCTCATATATACCTGTGGGCAACCAAACCAATAAACGGAAGAAAAAATATATCCTCCACTTATTAATGACCCTCATGCGACTGTCAGGAGAAGCTATAATCAAGATGTTATTGATTTAGCTTCGCAATCAGAGTAGAGCGAAAGAGAGACGCGCCCTTGTTTATTTGGTTATACTAATGGCTCCTGGCCCAGGTGATGGATATTGGCGTTTACCTGTGGGTGGGTGGCAGGCGGGGGTGAGGGGCGGCGAGAGGTTGGTGTGTGGGGGGTGACGAGGTTGGTGTGTGGGAGTTGGTTGGGTTGGTGGGCGAGGGAGGTTGGGCCTGGGTGGGCGTCCCAGCAGGGGAGCTGTGCAGTTTATGCCATCCATCAGACCCTGTCCAAATATTAGTACAGACACCTCGGCCATCTTGCAAACCAAGTACACAGGACTCCATGAGCCCGTCACAAATGTACAGATTAGCTGTTGATGGTGTGGTGGAGGGAGACACGACACACCACCCAACATTACCCTCAGTCTGACCTTTCTCTCTCTTCCTACTACTGTTACTCCACCTATTTATGTTTCATCTTCAACCTCTGTATGTATATCTTTGTCTTCTTTTATCCCTCAATCATCCTTATTTATCTACAATTCTAATTCACCTTTATCCTTATCCCTGTTGTGTTTACTTTTCATTTCCTATTTTTCACTTCTACTCCTATTTCTGTCCTTGCTACCCTGGGCACTGGTGGTCTCGGGACCTATTTTACGTATTCATGTGGGGCTGCGACAATGTCAGCTCAGATGGACATCAAAAAATAAGATGCGTGCATGTTTGATGGCTGCATTAGAACAGTTATTCCCGCAAGTCATAGTGGAGTGACGCAGCCAGCTCGCCCTCTACCACTCCAATTATGCAGGTCACTCTAACTCATGCTGGCTGGCTGGCTGGCTGGCTCACCCTCCCCCTCTCGTTAACACACCCGCCTCATACTTGCCCATATTATCATCACCCAACTTCATTCACTCATACACTTATCATTTAGTATATATACATTATTATCACCCAACCACAACACAGTCGAATAAAACACGCACCCAAACGTTATTACACTATTAGTAATGTAACTAGATAGATAGATGGATATATAGATAGATAGATAGATGGAGAGATATCGTCTCCTCCATACTTTCACACACGTTACTCTTTCTTCCCACACACATACACACACCGGAATCTCTCCACCTCACACTTACACACACACACACGAATCAAAGGCTCTAACGTTTCACCCGGAGTCCAATCACTGAAAGTAGAGTGCTGCATGAGAGTTAAGACGGCCATTGATCACAAAAAAATGGTGGGTTGTATGAGTGCGGCCCCCTTGTCCATCGAAGCAAGAGGATATATTATGGTACAGCAGCAGCAACAGCAGCAAATACCACGTTCACAGGCAGACCGCAGACGAAGTGATGGAGGAGTGTTGTAGTAGTAGTAGTAGTTGTAGTGGTGGTGATATGAACGGCAGATGAACGCAAATATCAAACATATGCACAATCATACGCAAAAATCACACGTGTAATCCTATCTAGCACACGCAACTCGCATATCTAAAGTATAATATTTTGTGACTGTCTTTAAATCATCCTGAGTCTGTACACATGTTTATGCACACGAAGACACACACACACACACACTCTCAAAGTAAGAACTCACATAGTGTCGTGTAGACCAACTATATAACACATACGAACACAAAAATACTCTTGCACGCAACCATAATATCTCACGCTACAATATATACTGTCCAGCCCGCCCCCTCTACACACACACACACACACACACACACACACACACACACATACACACACACATACACACACACACACACACATGCACACACACTATGCATACAAGCACCCTACACTCAGACACGCAAGCATCTCAACAGCAATCTTTATCCCATTAATTATCATCACACACACACACACACACACACACACACACACACACACACACACACACACAAATATAAGAAGTTCCCCTATACAACACGGCAGACGGGAAGCACATTCGCAACAAAACACCGAATCGAATCCCAAACAAAATGGAATTGGAACGTGATCAGAAACCCTTAATAGAACCACTTATACGAGACTCAGGGATGAAGGGTGTGGGGGTTGGGGGGGCACAGACTCGGATCCCCCTTTTTTTCATACTCATGCTGTCTGTCTGTCTCGTCCTAAGCAGTTACCGTACAATTTTCACACACACACACACACACACATACACATATACACTCTAACTCTCTAACTCTCTCTCTCTCTCTCTCTCTCTCTCTCTCTCTCTCTCTCTCTCTCTCTCTCTCTCTCTCTCTCTCTCCCTTTCTTCACGCACCATCGACATCGAAACACAGTAATTTCCCGGTATATATTATTAGTATCAATATTTCAAGGTGAGACGGCGAGAGACACTCATCTCTACCCACAATTATGATGATTGCAAAGGGGGCGGAAATGGCACTTGACGAATGCTTCCTCCATCTCCCGGTTTTTTTAGGGGGGCGATTCCCTTCTCGCCTTCAACCCCTGGCACCAGCACCACCACCACCACCACCACCACATCTCCTTACGGTTCCTTGATTATAATTATAGTTCGTCCCTTTCTCCTTTATATTACCTGTGTTTATAATTATTCTATACATACAACTACTACTCCTCCTACACCTCATACTACTACTACTACTACTCCTACACTACCTCCTCCTCCTCCTCTTCCTCCGTCTCCTCCTCCAATACTACTACTACTATTACTATTGCTATACGTCGTGTTATCTTTACCCTTTTTTTTTCTCATCCTCCCAATACTACATCCTATCCTTTCCGTCCTTCCACACAGCGAGGGAATGGGTAATAAGTGAGTAATAACTTGTATGGGTTCGAACTAAAGATGGAAATAATAATGTCCTCTTGAGTTCCATTCCGATCTACATGGGTATTGTGTTGGGGTTTCCTGTGGTCTACCCGGTGTTCTCCTTAGATTGCCATTGTGACCGTGAAATGTATTGCTTGTGTTCCTCGAAATAACGAGATTCTTCAATGCCAATTTAGGTTAACGTTTGTAAATAAATGTATATTGTTTTTCTCTTCGTTTTCCTCTGCCTCGGAGTGGTCAGGCCTCAATAATATACAAGATTCTTGGTATTCCTTTACATGTATCTCGCCAACATGCCGCTGCTAAAAAAAATAAAAAAAATAATAATAATAATAATAATAATCATGTCCTTAATTTTCGCTGTGGTACAATTACCACACTCGTCTGCGTATCTTGTTCACTCGTGTCCGTATATTGTTTACTCATTATATTATCCACTCATGTGCGTTATGGTTCGAGCAACTCACCAATATCAAACAGAGAAAAAGGGAAGCTAATAATAATCGGAGTCTCCCCCTCAATTGAACCCCAACAACAACAACAATAACCACAACAACAACAACAACTACTTCATCAACACGTGAGACCTTCTGACCTCCACTAGAACTGTTTATGATGAGTTATGATGATGATGAAGGTGTGTAGGGGATAACGAAAGGAGTTGTTGCGATGGAAGGGTTTTGGGCTTAAGAAAGATTTATGTGGGGTTGTCCAAGGTAAAGGGTTGTTGTGGGGGGTAGCAAAAGGGTAGGTAGGTAGGTAGGTTGATAGGTAGGTAGGTAGGTAGTTAGGTAAGGGTCACTAGCCTGGAAAAAAGGGGAGTGGGTGAGAAGGATGGATGGAAGGAAGGAGTGAAGGGATAGATTGTTTCTGTAGGTGGAGAAGGGACTCTGAGAAAGGGGTATAGTGACGGTGAAGGGAGTAAGGGAGTATTGAGAGAGGGGAGAGTAGAGGGAGATAAGAGACGGTGAGGGGGAAGCAGAGTATAGGGACAGTGAAGCGACTGGGGAAGGGAGGGGAGAGTAGGGGAGAGGGGAGTGGAGTAGGGGAGGAGGGTGGAGTAGAGGATGAGACCCTTGGAGTACCACCTTCACCAGTACAGTACCATTGATCCGTGTACCAGTGAATGGGATGGAGAGGCTTATTTATATCCCAGAAGCTACTACTTACAAGTGCTGGATGTCTCGTCGGATACACTTTACCGTCGCGAATTATTAATTATGGAAACATATATCCGGTCTTAGTATATGCATTAGAGAGGAAGATGTCCGATAAACTTCAGTCTTATCGTGTCATTAGTAATTGGTGTAATTAAGTAAATAACTACTTGGGCCATTCTCACACCATAACTCCGACTTGCCCTGAATGTGTGTAAGGAAGGGTGTAGGAGGGGTGTGTGTCTGGCAGGGTTATATAGGGGCGAGGACGTGTGGGTTAAGGTGTGTATGTGTGTGTGTGATGGCGTGCGAGTGTGTGTGATATTGTGTGGGTGAGGGTGTGTGTGATGGTGTGTTAGTGAGGGTGTATTAATGAGGGCGTGTGAGGGAGGGCGTGTGAGTAAGGGCGTGTGGGTGAGGGTGTTGGCAAGGAGACGACATACTTGGTACACCCCGACCCGACAGGTGACGAACATCTCCCTCACCTGCAATAACAGTGGTGCCGCCGTGACCCGCCGCGCTGACACCACCTGGACGGCTGCTGTCATGACTGATGGTGAAGCCTTACAACCACACCGTCAATGAAGAAACGAACGCAACACCCAACCTCGACTGTAGAAGGTGACGAAACAAGACTATTGGCCCTGTTCCTTGATTTATGTCTCTTGACACAGCACAGCCCCAAGCAGTAACTAACCCACACACCGGCCGCGCTGCAAAACCACCCTTGTAGCGCTGTGGCTTAAAGTCGATTCTGGCGTGGTGTGTGAGGCGAGGGTTGGCTCCCACGGGCTGCCACGAGGGGTGCCTGGTGAATGCATTTGGTCATTAATTTTTCATCGCGGGACACATGATGCGGCCGTCAAACAGTCAGAAGGGCCCGGGTCGCTCTCCCTTACCGTGAGGCGGCAGCTGTGGCCTCAGGAGGAAGGAGGTGATAGCAGCAGGAGGAAGAGAGCCGGGGACGTCCACAACCCCGCCCTCACCCACAACATCTCCATCACCACCAACCTGGTTACTCAGCTGCCCACCCTCGCCCCCGCCTCACTCACTGGGGCAGCACTCAGCACTACCACCACTCCCTACCTAGTCACCCTATTCTCATGATGATGTAATGAACGACATGACCCTCAAACTTTTTTTTGGACGGAAACACAACAAAGATTTAATGTATAAAAACTATTACAGTTACATAATCGATACATTACTGACTCTTCAAAAATAATTGATGAGAGAGAAGGGTATCAGTCATAAGTTAAAAT
Source organism: Petrolisthes manimaculis (assembly GCA_034508575.1). Classification (NCBI taxonomy): domain Eukaryota; kingdom Metazoa; phylum Arthropoda; class Malacostraca; order Decapoda; family Porcellanidae; genus Petrolisthes; species Petrolisthes manimaculis. The sequence continues at coordinate 9,399 of JAWZYT010005676.1, forward strand.
ATGAACACTTGTTATAAATATTTACGTGTGCAAATCATCTACTGGAACAAATACTGAAGACCGCAAAGAAGTGAAGGAAAGGAGACGCTGAAAGGCAAAGAGCAAGAGGAGTGATGCGTAGGACACCCAAAATAGGCAAGAGGAAGGAAGGGGGTCTTGAGTGATGCCGAAGGAATGTGGGTAGGAGGCCCCAGGAAACGATGAAGAGAGCAAGAGACAGAGGATTAGGAGATACTGAAGGGGAGTGGAAGGGACAGTCCATGCAGGAGATGATGAAAAGATAACTGGGAGAGGAACTGGGAGGCACTGAAGGGGAGTAGGGAGAGAGGCCTCGGAGACGACGTATACGGTAGAAATGGGAAGGGGTCCTAGAGATACTGAAAGGTTTGTGGGTGAGGGACAGAAAACGATCAAGTTAAAAGAGGAGTCTGGGTATGAGAGTTGGTGAAGGGTGTATGGAGGAGGTCGAGTAGTCCTAGGAGACGGTGAGGAACCCAGGGGAGAGCAGCTGGGACCAGGATCCTCCCTCGCCCCCACAGCCTCCCAATTTGAAAGTCAAACATCACGTCCTTCACCATTAAGACTTCAAACAAATGCATAGAAATTACTGATAAGCAGCCTGGCAGGTAACCCTACCGCGAAAATGTACGACCCAAGCCCCTACCTCACCCCCTTGTTCCCCCCACTACCTCTCACTTCCTCGAGGGCTCTCTCCTCCTGGCCTCATTCCTCCCACTCCCTCCCTACCTCCTCTTGTTCTTCTTTCCTCCTTCCCCTGTTCCTCTCACTTGTTTGATTGGTTGTCAGTATATTTTATCTTTAAAGATAAATAGTTTTTAGCCTTCTTTTTAATATAAATTTAACATTTAATGTGTACACGATGTGTATAGCACCACCACCCTCTCTCACACACCCTCACTTCCCTAAACTTACACTATAAACCTCTTTCTTCAGAACCCCCCAAACACTCCGCAGCCGTCCTCACAACCAGACTATACCAAAATGACAAGTTGTGCCAAGAAGTACTCAATATTCAGTGATAAATGGAGAGGCTGCACCACACTGACCATTAATGAACTCAACTCAGAGGAACCCGCGGTGCTTGGTTGTCCCAGAGGTCTGCCAATGTCCCCCTTAATGGTATAGTAGTGAGTGGGTGTCGCTGTGTGTGTGTGTGTGTGTGTGTGTGTGTGTGTGTGTGTGTGTGTGTGTGTGTGTGTGTGTGTGTGTGTGTGTGTGTGTGTGTGTGTGTGTGTGTGTGTGTAGGAAGAAAGGAGATGAAACGAAAGAGAGGAGGAATAAGGAAAGATGGGGAAGGGGGTAAGAAAGGGGATAGGAGGCAGGTGGAAAAAAAAATAAAAAGAAGAGTTATGAATGAGGGGAGGGTATGTAGGTGGGTGGAGTGGGGTGAGGCAGAGATGGAGTGTGGTGGTTGGGTCAGCCTTGGAGGGAAACAGGCAACAGTTGACCCCCACCACCACCACCACCACCACCATCACCATCACCACCACTAACCCAAGAGCGGGAACGTTTGAAAGAGGCTCGCGCGGGAAGGCATCCATCACCGTGTCAGCGTCTGCAAGCAACCCCAGCGTGAGGCTCTTCCCCGGCACACATTTCGAGGATTTTTCCCTCCGCAGTTAATTATACTTTTGGACACAAATGGCTTGAACGAAAACAGAGGCCTTTGTTACAGAGGTGGGGGACTGTGTGACGGAGACGGAGGCCACATTGTTCACGGCATCAGAGAGTAAACGTCTCCTGTTTGATCACTCCTCATATATCAGCTACGCCAGACGTTCATGATCTCGCGCTCAATACGGACCTCACATTTGTGAAACATATCAAAATGTAAAATTAATTCACCACCTCTCTGTGGAAGCGTAAGTCGATGTGGCCAAGGCAACAGTGACACAACTACCATATTGTTTGGGGGTTAAAGTCGCTACAACTTTCTTGCTTGCGTGTAAATAATTTAAATACATGATGCCACAGTTAAATTTGCATAACCCAAGGCTTTGTATAAACTCTACGTAAATGACCAAGTAATAAAACATTTAAAGTTTGAGAAGTAACACACCTAAAAAGAATTGTCCATGCATATACGAGAACAAAAGTTAAAAAAAGACTGGGGAAAAAAAGTTGAGAAAGAGGCACGAGGTAAAAAATTATGTTACTGTGTATATATGAGAAAGAGAAAGCGACACGGGAAAAAAGTAATGCTAGAATATAGGTGGCATTATTTTCTTTAGTGTCCAGCCAGCTAGCCAAGCAACCAACTATCCAGCCATCCAGTCAGTCAGCCAGAAAGTCAGCCAACCTACTAGCAAGCCAGTCAGCCAGCCAACTAACCAACCAACCAACCAACCAGTCAGCCAACCAACTAACCAACTAGCAAGCCATCCTTCCAGCTAGTCCGAACGCCAACCCGAAGTACCTCAGTGGAGTAGAGGAGTCCCAACCCATCCAACAGCAACCAAGTCCATGTCAAGTGATTTGTAGGCTTGAGGCTGAGGGACCTGCTCGGAAAGTTTTTATCTCGGCGGCGCAGGGCATTCTCGCCGTTCTCATTAGGGCTCATAAGGGCGTTCTTGGGGGCTGAAGGCGGCCATCCCCGTCACTCACTCCGCCGTAATATATTAACGGAGTCAGAATGGCCACACAAAACTCGAAAAAAATAACAACTGCATCAAGGAAGGGCAAAATAAAAATAAATTTATATATATAGAAGAGTAAAAGTTGTGCGTGAAGGGAAAATGTCTCCACTGGTGTATTCAGTGTGTGTGTGTGTGTGTGTGTGTGTGTGTGTGTGTGTGTGTGTGTGTGTGTGTGTGTGTGTGTGTGTGTGTGTGTGTGTGTGTGTGTGTGTGTGTGTGTGTGTGTGTGTGTGTGTGTGTGGGAAGGAGGAGGATGGGAAAGGAAATGTGAAAGGGCTTTGTTATTCCTCTTCAACGACTTTCGACCAAATCCGGGAAATAAGTACCGGTACTGTACACCAAGGAAACCACCACCAGCTCCAACAAAACGAAAACATCCGTCAGGAAAAAAAATACGTACGGTACTCAGTCGGTGAATTTAGAAAGGCTACTGATTCCTCCAACCTGTGCCACAAAACAGTCCCTCTGCTTGATTACTGATGGTGTCTGTTTCTTGCCATAACTCAGAGGGACCAGTAGCCTTCCAATTCGACCATACGAGATTACTTCCATCAGGTTTTGTTTATGTGTATCACTCAGATGGCGCCACAAACTGCATACCCTCGAGACCCGCATCTATAGTCAAACAAACACGAAGGAAAAATACACACGAACACGGAAAATACAAAGAAAAAAAAACAAGAAGGAAAAATACACACGAACATGGAAAATAAAAATAAAAAAAAAACACGAAGGAAAATACACACGAACACGGAAAATACAAACAAACAAACAAACACGAAGGAAAGAACACACCAAATGTAATCCATCCCTGAGGTACAGTAGTGGGTCGATATTCTTGTCTGGGGAACCCGATAATGGGCTTTGTAGAGTAATTAAGAACACCACCAAACCGATCCAATCACTCCACCCCTACGGCCCTCTTTGGGAGTTTAGGCCCCCCACGACTCTGAAGGACTAGAAATACGGATCTGAGACTCAACACTACACCATCAACAGAGGAGAGGTGGGCAGGGAGAGAGGGGAAATGGAAGGAAGAGAGGGGAAACGGCAGGAGAGAGGGGAAACGGCAGGAGAGAGGGGAAACGGAAGGGGAGAGGAGAGGGACATTGAAAGGAACACTGAAATGGTGGATAGGTGAACTGAAAGGGAGTCGGTATTGGGATGAGGAGAGTTAAAGTGAAGGGGATAGGGGAATTGAAAGGGAGAGGAAAAGTGAAGGGGTCAGGAGAGGGACGCTGAAGGGGAGAAAGAGAGAGAGAGAGAGAGAGTGAGGGTATACAAAGCGACTGTGCGGCCAGACTCTCCAGCTTAAACTCTCAAACTGTTGCACTCAAACGACCCAGAATTTTCCGAAGGCAGGTTACTGACGGCGTAACTTGGGACCGACAACACGGCTTCTGGCTCGTGTTGGGGCCCAGTGAGTTGGTTCAGACGACGCGAGTGACGACCAAAGTTCACCAAGTACACACACACGTCCTGCCTACGGTCCGACAGATGGGTTATACAGTCGCTGGTTGGGGAGGGGGCCATTCATCCCTCCTCTCCAGACCTCCTTAGGACCTGTTATAGCCAGTGCCACTACGACCACCACCAGTGCCAGTGCCACTCAGTTAGTCGGCCACCAGTTACCACCTCAAGCATCACAGCCACTACCGAACTACTTCTAATGTCACCATACATCACATCAACAGCCAATGCCTTTTTGTTTTACCATCACAACATACATACATCACTCCCAACGTCACCATCGTATCAACAGCCCGTTCGGCAAATATAGCTTCTCGCAATACACTGTACATCACTGCCACCACCACCATTACTACCACCACAAACACCACCGCTTACAGTGCCACTACCACATAGCGCCAGATATTCTCACACCACATTCATCCACCACAAACACCGGAATCCACTTTTTACTAATTCTCTCACGAAAATTCACACAACTGCTAAAAAAAATAAACCCTCGGGAGTCGTGTCTGAAAAAATAGTCCCGAGTCGAATTATGCATTACTCTCTAGTGTGATAGTCAGACGTGATGGGGTGAGGGGATGGGGGTATTAAGGGTAGTTGGTGAGGGACTGCATGAGGGGTAGTTGGTAGTGGGGTTGTGTAGAGGAGAGACGGGGTGTGGGGTGGGGTTGGACGGAGAGCAGAGGGGGTGTGCATGGGGTTGTGAGGAGAGGAGAGTTGTGGAGGGGGTAATGGGGTGTGGTGGTGTGTGGAGAGGAATGGTGGGGGTGTGTGGAGGGCAGGGCAGGGTGGGGTGTGGTATGGGGGGAGGAGGGGGACCTGTCAGCTGCGAGCCACCCTGCTATTGAAGCCACACTAGATTTACGGCTAACCTTTCCACCCTGGATATCTGGCTTCGGGCGGCCTCCTGTCTGTACTCCTAGTCACTCGGGTTCGGGGTTGGTTTAGGGGAGACTCTGCTTGCTTGTTGGGTGAACTGGAGGGCCCCTGATTCATCCAAACAATGCCAGGAAACAAATGATACCAAAAGTTTTAATAATATGGGACCCTTTTCGTGGCATAGTTTGTTACAGGTATTTATTTCTCTTCAGTATATTATTTATTTATCCCAGACACTACCATGATATGTGTATTATTTTTTTTTGTCTGTGTTTTTTTTTTTTTTTTTTTTTCATTTTCGTGTGTTTTCTTGGGCATTAACACTACCATGATAGTTTACGTTTGCCCCGGATCTCTATTCCATGCCAGACTTTACCAGTAGGCCTAAGGCGAGAAGGAGGAGAGGGGAGGGGGTCACACCAGCCACAGGAATGGTCAAACGGAAGGGCTAAGAAACATCCAACCAACCAACCAACCAACCAACCTGGCGGAGTGAGACGTCAAGACTACAGCCTCCGGGAGTAGTAGCTGAGGTGGAAGGGGAGTATAGGTTTGGAGGCAGGGAGGGTTTGGCGGGAGGGGGTGGAGTGGGTGGGGAGTAGGAGTGACGGGGAAATAGTGCGTTCTGTGCATAGCCTAGTTACCAAAATCAACACACACACATATATATAACGTAATACGAATAGTGACACAAACCACAGCCATTCATTTTAGAATCAACCAACCCACAGTTTGTCTATGTATATATTTTTCACAGAGTTATTTACGAACTCAAAATCAGCGCCTCCCCTACACAAAATATTCTCCCTTCCTCTCTCCCCCCCCCTCCCCCAACAACATAGAATCCTCCCCCTCATCCCTCCCCCCCCCAACACACACACAAACCCAGGGGCAGGAAGGGGGTCCCCGGGGTAGGAATGGCAGAGGAGGTACCCCCATCCCAGACCAGACCCAGGCACGTCTCTCTGGTCTGTTTCGGAAGGGAAATTTATAGGCGACATTACTGTTCCTTTTCTCCCTTATGACGAACGGGACCCGTGACGCTCCGTTGCCATAAATTCGTGAAAGGTCGACGTCACATCTGGGGCCATTACAGACGGAGCCAGGGTCGACAATTTATGTGCGTGTGTCTATTCACTCAGGTAGCATAGCGGGCCGGAGCCTTTATCCTGCCGTGGCGGAGAGCAGCATTACCCCCCTCACAACCTCGTAAATTCATCCGACGGAGGGCTTGGAAAAAAAATATATATAGGGTAAAGGTTTGGGCAGGGGAAGGGGAAGGGGGAGGTGAAGGGGGAGGGGAAGGGGAGAGGCAGTTGAATCTGAGGGCACTATTTTTCCTGAAGCCGGTGAGTGTATGGGAATGCGGGAGATACGAAGGATTACAAAGGGATGTAAACAGGAACAGATCTACTGGTTATGACGAGGTTGTTTGTGGTGCCTCGTCTACTATTATGATCGACAGTACTAGCACGATCAGAGCAGAAGAATGACAGTAACGTGGATGGAAGAGGTGGGTCATAAAGTCATAGACCAGTAAGTACTTCAAGAAACATTTTACATGACTGAGATTAATATTTCGAGATTAATATTTCGACAAAGGTAACAAAATATACAACGATTTTGATACGCTATGGATAAGTAACTGTTTAAGATGCAACCAATTAATTATCTATAAACTGCACAGGGCTATATCATTAAATATAATAATTAATGAGGGAATCCATAACGTAAACGAAGCTGACTGTAAATTTCCCTTTTATCATTTCTAATTGAGGTACAATAATGGATGATAAATTAAGTTACCTCTGCTCGTTTCCCCCACCCTTCTCTCTCCTTATTTGTACGTGATAATGGACTTGGGTTCTTCATTAGGATTCCTTTCTCACACCAGAGGAACTATTAGTAAACTCCACCAACCAACCAACCAACCAACCAACCAACCAGGATCCCACTGTTTGTTAGGTTCCAGATGTGTTTAAGAGTCTTGTTAATCCCACGTGGTTTGAAGGAAGGTTATAATAATTACACCTTATATATCAAACGTATCAAGAACGTTCGTACAATAACATGTTTTTCTTACACCTCAATATTTTTCGACCAAACCCGTTGTGATGACGATAAAAAAAAAAACTGGATATCCTTCATGAATAGTGTCAATTCGTTGTCTTTATTTTTTTTTTTGCAGAGAAAGCATACGAAGTTTATATTCATATTTTTGGTATATACATCAAACAAGACGTTTGCTTCCCTGTGAAGGTTACACAAAGTATTTGATCAAAATACTGTACATCTACCAACGTCATATCTAATATAATGAAACAGAAAATATAGCTCGGTCTTTCTCTGGAGGGGAGGGGAAGCCAATGGAAAAATGCTACTGTAAATTGAAACAAAATCCTTCACTTGAAGGGAGAGGGAATGAAATGTCAATATCTCACAAAATCTTCCTCAAGCAAAGGAAGGAAGGAAGGAAGGATATATCTGTTTGTAGCAAAAACTGGAAGTAAAGTGTAGGGAAGGAAAAGTGTCCATATTTAGTGAAAGTGTTGTCCCAGGAGGCCAAGTGCCGCTGATGGGCCATTGTCCATTGATGGGCAAATGTCCGTCCTGGGTCGTCCATCCATCAGTGTGAGGGGCCGGGTTGGGGTGAGAGAGAGAGAGAGAGAGAGAGGGAGAGAGGGAGGGGCCTAGAGGTACCCCATCACTCAACGTCATCCACTCCTGACCCGACCCCTCACTCTCTTTCTCTACTCTCTCTCTCTCTCTCTCTCTCTCTCTCTCTCTCTCTCTCTAAGTTTGTTTTATTTCTATTTTTCCTCTCTCCTCTCTCCAATCTCTTCTCCAAATTATATTAATTCTCTCTCTCTCTCACTCTCTCTCTCTCTCTCTCGCTCTGTGTGTGTGTGTATGTGTGTGTGTGTGTGTGTGTGTGTGTGTGTAACCCTCTCTTTCCTTCCCTCCATTCATCCATCATTCAGTTTAACTCGTATTTCTCTGAGTGTATATCCTATGCTCCGGCCGTCACCCACCCTCACTTTCCCTTCTCTCTCACTCACTCACTCACTCACCCTTCACTTCCTAACTCATTCTTCACTTTCCCTTCTCTCTCACTCACTCACTCACTCACCCTTCACTTCCTAACTCATTCTTCACTTTCCCTTCTCTCTCACTCACTCACTCACTCACCCTTCACTTGCTAACTCATTCTTCACTTTCCCTTCTCTCTCTCTCACTCACTCACTCACTCACTCACTCACCCTTCACTTCCTAACTCATTCCTCACTTTCCCTTCTCTCTCTCTCACTCACTCACCCTTCTCTCTCAGTCTCTCATTCACTCACCCCTTCACTTGCTAACTCATTCTTCACTTTCCATTCTCACTCATTCACTCATCCTTCACTTGCTAACTCATTCTTCACTTTCCCTTCTCTCTCACTCACTCACTTCACATCCTTACTCATTATATTCATCCTACAGAATCTTAACCAAGTAACTTTTTCATTCCTTTATCTTCCTACAAGTTTATTTCTTCACTTTCTATATACACATACACATAACTTGTAGTAGGATGTTGCTTAAGTGTTGACATAATTACTGAACAACACTTCCTTAAAAAAAAAAAAAAAAAAAAAAAAAAAGTGTTAGGTTGGTGAAGAAGAATTTTTTTAATTACGTCAGACGATTTTTAAAAGGATGTGTATGTGTGTGTGTGTGTGTGTGTGTGTGTGTGTGTGTGTGTGTATGTGTGTGCGTGTGTGTGTGTGTTTTATTTATTATTTCCTTCTCTTTCTCTCTTTCCCTCCCTATCTCTCTCTCTCTCTCTCTCTCTCTCTCTCTCTCTCTAATCTCAACCATCTCCCTCGTCCACTCTCGTTGTCTCTCCCTCTTTACTCACTCCCTTCTTTCACCCTACAGCCTCACCCTTACCTAGACCAGTGTGTGTCTTAGTAATTTCTCAGCCACTTATTAACTCCCCCTCCCTGCGTTAATGCATCAAGGGTAATGTACACACACACACACACACACACACACACACACACACACACACACACACACACACACACACACATACACATACACACACACACACACACTCTCACTCTCTCTCTCTCTCTCTCTCTCTCTCTCTCTCTCTCTCTCTCTCTCTCTCTCTCACACACACACACACACACACACACACACCTTCCTATCTTCCTACCTCAATGGCCGCAGTATCATCAAACACGCACAAACACACACACACACACACACACACACACACACGTACACGGGAACTCTCCACCAGTTAGTATTAATCAATCTATTTCTCTCTCTCTCTCTCTCTCTTCTATCCTGTCTTATGCATGTATCTATGTATAATTGTATACACTGTACATATCAACATATATCCTATCCCCAAGTCTCTTCACAGCTGTACATCCTTCCTGCAGGACTTTTCAACAATGACTGATGATGTTGAACGCTAATAATCCCCTTTTTCTGGCTTCTTCTGTGTCGTGTTTCTGCAGCTGAGGATTCGAACGCGTTAGTAGTGATTACGAGACAGACCCTTCATCAATGCTAATAAAAATGGTTTCAATGTGTGTATTAGAGGAGCGATTTTTTTAGGCGAGTGAATGGTGAGGTTGATAATCTCTCCACACTTTCGAAAATAGGTTTGGTGTGTAGTGAGTTCTGTTCACAATGCTATGTTCTTAGTTAATGTTTACCCCATTATGTTCGATAATAAGTTTGTGATATAAAGTGTTCTTCTATCAATAAACTTCTATAAACTTGGTAGTAAATTCCCATCATACATTTAGAAAATAAGTTTGGAATATAAACAACTCTGGCAATGTAAGTTTCTTAGTACGAATATATATATATATATATATATATATATATATATGATTAAGAGTTTTGTCATTAGGAACATTTTCTGCACATTATGTATCAGTTCGAGTTCTCTCCTCGTGGAATTGTATTCAGGTTAAAATATTATACATGCATCCTAAAAGACAGGTTTCAAGATTACAATTGGAAAACACGCACCTAGGTTAGTTGCTAATATACTTCTATATTGATATTTTCATTTATCATTTCTCCTTAATCTAGTCTCATTTACATTTATGCTAACCGAGTAGGAAAATTATTTATACTGGAATACAACTATTGTATTTTCATTTCTCTCTTATCATCAAATCTGTCTCATTAACTTTTTTTTTTTTTTTTTTTTTTTTTTTGTCAAGGAAACGATCACTATCTAAAGAAGGACGGTATGTAACAAGTTTCAATTATCGAATGGGATACAGTTGTCGAATTAATACTTTCAATATCGTAACTCATAATGATTTGTGTGTCTTTTTATATCTAGTTAAGAATGCTTCAATTATTCATTTTATTATTATTGTTATTATCTTTTTTTTTATTTTTTTGACCTAGTGAGCAAACAGGTTTTCTGATTGATACAAAGAGAGTATAATTTTTTTTTTCCTTCACCGCCTTCGTCACCGCCCCCGCCAGAAGGATTAAGAGTACATTCAACAGTATATGATTCAGACAATGGACTTAAGGGACCCTGTGATGTAGTTAGAAAATTGGAGATAAACGAGTCCTTCAAATATTGCCACGAAACACCACCTATAGGGAAGGAGCTTGTTTCGTGGCATAGTCAGGAGGAATCAGAAGCCTCCAATTTTTATACACGATCACAGGGTCATATCATTAGGAGGGTGATATATATAGTGTTGGTAAATCTGGAGCAATTGATTCCTCCTAACTATTCCGAGTAACAGGACGCCATTATAAATTTATGTTCGAGTCCTGTTTCCTGACATACTTTGGAGGAATCCCTGTCCATCTTTCCTTCATCCATATCCAACTCCTTCCATCCTTCATCTCTTCCACTTTGCACTTATTTTTCCTTCTTTTATCCTTTCCTCATCTCATATCTCTTTCACTTCTCATCGCTCATCTCTCTCTCTCTCTCATCTTCATTTTCCCAACAATCTCATCTTCCTCATCCCATCCCATTTATCCCTCATCCTTTCCACTCTTCCCAAAATCTCCCCTCTCCTTCTCCCCTTTCACTCGCCCTTCCTTCTTCATTTCCTCCGCTTCTCTCCTTAAACCACTCTCTTTTCCGCCCCTCGCTTTGCTTCTCACTCATCTCCCCCCTCTCTCTCTCTCTCTCTCTCTCTCTCTCTCTCTCTCTCTCTCTCTCTCTCTCTCTCTCTGGTCTATCATATTGCTTCTCCCCTATACTACTCCCACCCCTTCTCAGCTCTTATATACTCTTCCTTCCCCCTCTCCCTTCTTTCCCTTCGTTTTCCTTCCCTCTGTCTATCCCTTAAACTGACTCTTCTCTCTGCATGTCATTCTCTCCTCGTCTTCTCTTATCCCATCTTCTTTGTTTTTCTTTTCGTCCCTATACTAACACCTTAGACACGATTTTCTTTCCCTTTCTATTCCCTCCTTTCGTTGCACCTCTCTCATCATCCCCAAACACAGCTTCTCCTCTTTAGTTTTCTCTCCTCTCCTTAGTCCCTTCCCTCACCTTTGCCATTCTTCATCTTGAAACACGAAGAACAAGAATGCAAATACAAACCTACCTCAACTATTCTCTGCTTCGAAAAGTAACCCTGCAGAAATAACATTAACCACGGTGCAAAAATGAATACAATCCCGCTGCAATATTTTCCCATCCCAAAGGCAACACTCCTGAAATAACATTAAACAGGCGTACAAACACACAAAAAATCCCTCTGACTATTATTTTCTGCTGCCGAACGTAACAAGTCAATGGGACCTCGCTGGCACACACACACACACACACACACACACACACACACACACACACACACACACACACACACACACACACACACACACACACACATACACACACACACACACACACACACACACACACACACACACACACACACACACACACACACAGGTCGGTCAGCTTGCAAGGGAATACTGTGGCTTGGGACGGGAATTTTAAATGTGACGGTCAACTCGTGAATTAATGCAATGTATAAGTCAGACACATAGGGACGTGCATTTGTACTTTGGGTGACTAAGATAGACTGTATTCATCACCTACAACACAAATAGAGAGAGCAAGTTGAAACAATGCCACGGCTTCCACAACTACTGCTGCCAACATGACCACGACCACTATCACTACTACTACTACTACTACTACTACTACTACTACTACTACCACCATCATCATACCTTTCTTACTACCTCTCCTCTCCTTTGCCATCAATCCTCCCTTCCCTCTCTCGGGCCCCCATCCCATCCCATCCCATCCCTACCCCACCCCTGACCCCCTCTAGGCGTCGCAGCTGACGGTAGGGACGGGTGATGTGTGGGGGAGGACTCGGGGGGCGTCGTGGTCGTGGCGGGGAGGAATTTGTCACCAGCGACCCACAACCCTCTGGAGGAACACCGAAAGAAAACCAAAAGGAGGCCAAAAGGATGACACTCTTAACCCTAACGTGGCAGGCCCAGTGACCGCCCTGGCTTGTGTGTTGTGGGGCAGATGAAGGAGGTGACACGCAGCACCACTATGGATGGAAAACTTCTAAACTTACACCTCCACCAGTACTGGAAATGGCTGCTTTCTGTTGTCTCTTATTCCTATTCCTCCTCCTTCACTTTTTCACTTCACCTCCTTTCCCTTCGTTTGGTCCCATTTACCATTTCCTTTACCTCCTTCTTTTTCTTATTTTTCTGCTCCTCCTTCTGCTCTTCCTCCATTCCCATTCCCAACGAAAATTCCTTCCCTAAAATCTAACCCAGGTGTGATGCATCTTCCGTCACCGAGGCGTGACATAAGAAGACGTGGTGATCAAAACTTTGCTCCTGCAGCGGTGGTGAAGGGCGTCCAGTTGACCCCGCCTGGGACGACCCTTCCCCTGGCCAACACGTGCTGACAGGCGGCTGGGTCACTCTCTCTCTCTCTCTCTCTCTCTCTCTCTCTCTCTCTCTCTCTCTCTCTCTCTCTCTCTCTCTCTCTCTCTCTCTCTCTCTCTCACACACACACACACACACACACACACACACAGGCATCAGAGGAAGGAGATGAGTGTCCCTTGGTCCGATTCGATATGGCAGCGTTTCCAGCATCATTACTGGGTTGGGGACAGAGACTGATGGCTGTCTACAGAACCTCACAAGAACAGGAGGAAGGGAAGTTGGAGGAGGAGAGAAAGGTTGAGGAGGAGGAAGATGGTGGAGGAGGAGAACGAAGAAGATCATGGAGGAGGAGGGAAAGGTGGAGGAGGAGGGAGAGGAGGAGGAGGAAACAGATAGTGGAGGGGAAGAAGGGATGGTAGAGGTGAAGGAGAGAAGGAGAAGTGAATGAAGTAAAGTGAAGAGAAAGAAAAGGAGGAGGAGGAGAAGAAAGAAATATCGTCCCACCCCATCTTACCAACATTAGTTTCTGGTTCCTTATCATTATTAGCAGAACAACGACACAGTATTAACATTATTCATTTTCTTAGGTACAGTAATTAATGAAGCTTTAAAGACATGTATTTGCCACCAGACATTTACCTTATCAAATGTCTTAGTGAGGGAGGAATAATATTACATGTCCAAGTAAGAATTATTTTTAGTTTGACTTGTTGGTGGTTGTGGCAACGTGTGTGTGTGTGTGTGTGTGTGTGTGTGTGTGTGTGTGTGTGTGTGTGTGTGTGTGTTAGTCAGCAAATGAGAAAGGACTGATGCAAAAAAAAAAAAAAAAAAAAAAAAAAAAAAAAAAAAAAATGTTGGACACTGACAATACGAGAGAAGTCGAAAGAGTACAATGAGGTGATTACTGAGCGAAGAAGAGAACACGAATGAAAGGAAAGGAGAGGGAATGAATGCAATAAAGAGAAGATGGACAAGAAGGAAAAGGAAAGGAAAAGGGATGGAATGGGAAGAGATAGAAATAGGATGAGACGGGGTAGGATAAAGCGGGACAGAATAAGACCGAATAGGATGGATGGAAGGAAGGAAGGAAGGAAGGAAGGAAGGATGGATGGATGTATGCCCAAGGGTCCTGACCGATTCTTGAAGTGGACAAATTAGTGGCATTACCTCGTCTGCCCCTCCTGCTGCCCCGTCATTAAAATGCGACCACAAAACATCACCCCTCCTCTTTCGCTGACCAAGGGGGGGGAATAGGAGGAAGAGGAAGAGGAAGAGGAAGAGGAAGAGGAGAGGAGAGGAGAGGAGAGGGAGGGTAGGGTGGGAGGAGAGGGTGGGAGGAGAGGAGAGGAGAGGAGAGGAGAGGAGAAGGAAGGTAGGGTGGGAGGAAAGGAGTATGGGGGGAGAGGAGGAATGGAAGAGTGGGAGGAGAGGGAGGAAAGGGTGGAAAAAAGAGGAAGGGGGAAGGAGAGGAAGGGAAGAGTGGGAGGAAAGGGTGGAAAAAAGAGGAAGGGGGGAGGAGGAGAGGGAGAGGAAAAGGAGAGGGAGGGAGGGAAGGGAGGGAAAAGGAGTGAGGAGAAGGGGAAGAAGGAGGATTCACCATTATGTTTCCTTCCCACCCAAAACCTCACCTCCCTTTCTTTCTTTCCCTTGCCATCTCCTTCTTTCCCATATCTTCCCTTTCCTTTCATTGATTCCCTTTGTCCTTTACTTTTCCTGTCCTTCCCTTTTTCCTACAATTCCTAGAGTTTTCCATATTGTTCCTTTCCTTTCTCCTCGTTTTCATTACCTCTCTCTCTCTCTCTCTCTCTCTCTCTCTCTCTCTCTCTCTCTCTCTCTCTCTCTCCTGCTCATTTTACTTCATCAATGTCCGAGAGAGGAAGGAGGGTGGGGGAAGGTGAGGGAGGGGGGGTGAGGGGTAGGTAATGCAGACGAGAGAAAGGGAGAGGGAGGAAAGGGAAGAGTGAAAAACAAAGAGATAAAAGAAGGAAAGAGGTGAGAATCAGACACACACACACACACACACACACACACACACACACACACACACACACACACACACACACACACACACACACACACACACACACACACACATACACTAGAAACAAACAAACAAACAAACAAACAAACAAAAACATACACACACACAGACAAAACAAAAGCCATAAAAAAAGGAAAACATTTATATAAAGGGATGTTAGGAAAGACTATAGGGGATAATAGGTATAAAAAAATATAAAAAAATAAAAAGGAATGGAAGGGAGAAAGAGATTGAAACCGACACACAGACAGACAGATAGACAGACAGACGAAATAAACGGAAGTGCGAAACGAGGGAACATAAAAGGGAGAAGAGGATAAAAATGCAGAGGAGGAGGAGGAGATAAAGAGAAAGCAGAGAAAAAGTAAGAAAGACTAGAGATGGAAATAGAGGAAATGAAAGCAAGGAATGGAAAGAGAGCAAAATAATGAAAGAAAGGAATGGAAAGAGAGAGGGTGGGAAAAGAAAGTCAGGAATTAGAGTAAAAATATTAATTAAAGTGAGGAAGTGAAAGAGGAACAGATAGACATACAAGGGATAGAAGAGGAAATATAAACACATAGAGAAGTAATTAGGAGAAAGAGAATGAGAAGTGGGCGACATGAAAGTAAAGAGAGAGAGAGAGAGAGAGAGGAGACGAGAGAGAGAGAGAGAGAGAGATAATAGGGACATAGAGACAAAAGTTAATTGAGAGAGGGAGTAAGGAGTAAGTGTAAAGAGAGTGAGAGTCAAAAAGATAGATAGAACTTAATCAATGAGAGAGAGAGAGAGAGAGAGAGAGAGAGAGAGAGAGAGAGCGAGAGAGAGAGAGAGAGAGAGGAGAGAAGAGAGGAGAGAGAGAGAGAGAGAGAGAGAGAGAGAGAGAGAGAGCGAGAGAGAGAGAGAGAGAGAAGAGAGAGAGAGAGATGGGGTGGAAACAGACTCGTAAACATTGACAGGGAAGTGGAAGGGGGAGAGAGTCTTAACAAAAAAAACAAACGACAAGGAAAAAATGCTTAGGTATTAGGAATCCGAATAACAGAACGAGAAGGGGGAAGGAAATAAGGCGTGTGTAAAGTGGACGGGAACAGAGACAAAGTACGAGGAGAGAGAGAAGAGAGAGAGAGAGAGAGAGAGAGAGAGAGAGAGAGAGAGACGAGAGAGAGAGGAGAGAGAGAGAGAGAGAGAGAGAATATGTGTATGTGTGTGTGTGAGAGAGAATGTGTGTGTGTGTGAGAGAGAGAGAGAGAATGTGTGTGTGTGTGTGTGTGTGTGTGTGTGAGCCAGTCAGCCCTGGATTTACACCCAAGTTTCCCCGTAAGAAAAGCGAGTTAGTGAAGGAGCAGCGGCTTGGAGTATATATCAGAAAAATTGTGAGGGTAGCGGGGTCTTACGAAGCCTCTCCTCATTACCATAACTAATGACGCGGAGCTCATCTCTCACTCCCAGGGCGTCTCAGTCACTCCAAGAGCACCTCACTCACTCCCAGGGTACCTTAGTAACTCCAAGGGCGTCTCAGTCTCTCCAAGGGCATCTCAGTTACTCAAAGGGCGTCTAAGTAACTCCAAGGGCGTCTCAGTCACTCCAAGGGCGTCTCAGTCACTCCAAGGGCACAGAAAGTGAAGGAAAAGGAGCAGGAAGAGGAGGAAACGGAGAAGAAAGTGGAAGAAAAGTTAATTGAAAAAAAAAGAAGGCAAATGTGGATGGAAGGAGGTGGTGGAGGAGAGGGAGTGAGAGGGTGGATGGATGTCTGGGGTGGAAAGAAGGAAGGAAAGAAGGTGGAGAGGGAGTCAGTAGTTACCAGCTTTGTGTTCATATTTCACCCACTTTATGGCTACGGTACTTTGTCTTATTATGTTCCAAAGATGGCGTTAAAGCTGACCTCGTTACATAAGGCGCAGAGGAGCCCAAAATCCGGTAGTGTAGTGTACAGTCGGGCGCACATCCAACCCACGTCTGGTACTGGAGGGCGTGTGATACAGAAGAGCGTGTGGTATCAAAGGGCGTGTGGTATCAAAGGGCGTGTGTTACAGAAGGGCGTGTGGTATCAAAGGGCGTGTCAATCGTCGTTCATCGTTGTTGTTGTTCTTCTTCTTGGTGTTATAGTTTCATGGGATGCTGAATGAGTGTTAAAAATAATTGTCAGTTTAGTAGCTGTTATGTTAAGAGAGTCACACAAATTACTACCGGTGCTAAGAAACAGACACTCTCAAGATGCATGTGGTGGTGTCGCGTGGGAATGTTTGAGGGGAGTTCGTATCCTCCAATTCTCCAACGATATTGCATTACTCATTCCTTTAACTAACCTATACACCACGGAAAAGACAGACTCCCTCAGGCTGGCTGGCTAGATGCTACTAAAGGTGAGAGGAACTGTTAAGAGGAATTAGTGTCTTTCTTTCTTATCATTACAACACAACAACAACAACAACAACAACATCTAACCACTCCTTCATTAAAAGTATTACATCGTTGGTGCATGGACATTATACCTACTGCACTAACTCTCTATGTGGTCAGTCAGCGATTAAAAGTATTACATAGTTGGAGCCTGGACACTACTGCACTATAGCTCTGTATGTGGTCAGTGGGCGACACGAGATGTGCTCACCACCACCACATACATACATACATCCCCCTCCCGCACGCAACAAGTTCATTATTATACTAAACAAACAATTGCCTGGGAGAGTATGGTCGCATCACACTAGGGAGGGCGTTGGGCGGTAATCATCCCTATCCAGCGACTCCTTAAGGGCCAAAATCGCCACGGACCCCCACTTGACCGGCATGACCCTCTGGCAATTTTTCGAGATCAAGTCGGTTTACTAACACGTTTGCGCCTTACCTGAGTTATCTGGCGTAGAAGGTAACTCAACCCCGCATACATTAGCATAGTAAATCAGCCCCTACATTCCATACCCACAAGGGCCATGGTGGCTGGTCTACGCTACATGCACCAACACACTGCATGCATGACCTCCCACCGGTAACCTGAGAAACCCGCCGCATCTTGCATGGTGACTACAGCAGGTGGGTACAGAGGATGTCCCTATGTAAGTCACACTACAGTAGATTATGTACTGAGTGAGGCCTGAGGTACAGATTCCTGGCAAGCACTTCTCATACGATCCTGACTATGGTAGTAGTGATGAGGTACCGTAAATAAAATCACTGTAGTGTATCATAGGTGAAATATCAAGCTAAAAGGCTAATGTAGTAAAACTTGATCAATGTTTTTGTTTTCTCTGACTCATCCCCTCCATGCAGTACATCCTTGCCCAAAGCTATATATCCATAAACCAAGCCAACTATAGCCTTGCTCACTGGTCAGCTAATCTTCATAATTATCAGCTGCACAAGATGGACGTTTAATACTCCAGCCAACACGTCCATTTAACACGTATCCCGAATCTATGACTCTACAACTCTATCCTGGGACTCTCACTCAGCTACATAAAGACTCACTTCCGCCAGAGGGAGGGGGAAGGGGTGCAAGGAGGAAGGCAAGGCGGGAGTGAAGACGAAGGAAGCTTGGCGTCAGTCGCCGACATCGATACATGGGCAATATTCTGGCCAGCGGTCCAGGGCCGATCAATACTAACGATATACCGATATATAGTAGTAGTGGCTGCGGCCCAGGAACTGCCACGCAGGACGAGACGAGGTGACCACCACTCCTCCTCCACCACCTATCCTCTCTACTCTACCCCACCCCTACAACAGCTGACCCTTCCACTTAAACTTCACATCACTCCTCCACCACCTATCCTCTCTCCTCTACCCCACCCCTACAACAGCTGACCCCTCCACTTAAACTTCACATCACTCATCCACCACCTATCTTCTCTCCTCTATCCCACCCTCTCGCAAAACTTTCCACTTAAACTCAACATCACTCCACTCCTTTCCTTGACTTCCCTTCCACACTCCCTATTCACAGGACACTTCTATTCAAACTCCACACTAATCCCTACAAACTCGTCACCAATTTCCATTCATGTTTAATTAAAAAACTTATAATTTCTCCAACACCAAGTACCTTCGAGACTCTTGTTAGCCACTGGTGTGTATATATGGGGGAACACTTACCTCGACAGACTGAGTTACTTTACCATTTGCTTGTTCTGCGTGACGGGGTGTGGTTGGGTTTTTACAGTACTTACCTGCAATGGAAAGAAAAGGAAATTAGTCACATGGCATTGGAGGAAATATTTATAGACACACATTAAAGAGAAATTCAACTACCTATAACATATGAAGAAAATCACACTTCCAGCAACAACAAAGTATGAAGTGTAGAGTGGGATCAATGTAGATTGTGTTGCTCAGTGTAAAGTGTGTTGTTCAGTAGAGTGTGTTGTTCAGTGTAGTGTGTGTTGTTCAGTTTAGAGTGTGTTGTTCAGTGTAGAGTGTGTTGTTCAGTGTAGACTCTGGCACGGTGTTATGGAAGTTCCTGCCGTTCCTCGCCCGTCCACCTTCCGTCCCCCTCAACAACAATAACGGGTGACAACAGCTTTGTTTACCTGCCACACTCCACCACGGCAGGAAAATGTCCATGTGGGTGAGGGGGGTGGGTAGGGGGGGGGGGTGCATTGGCAGTGGAGGGATGGGGGCGCGTCTCCCTAACTTACTCTGCTTCCCCTACGAGCACGCGTTAAGAGGATGATACTCTCTTGAGGTTTTAAACTGCAGGGGTATACTGATTCCCCCAAACTCTACTATTGGAAGGCTACTGATTCCTCCTAACTATACACCAGAAAACAGACGCCCTCAATGGTAGTAGTAATAAGAGATATGTTAAGTTATATATGTTTAGAGATATGTTTAGTTATAACTGTTTACTTATATGTTTAGTTATATCTGTTTAGTGATATGTTTAGTTATATCTGTTTAGTGATATAGTTTCGAGGAATCAGAGACCTTCCATTTCACCATCAAAATAATCTCCCCTTAAGCTCCTTCATATTTTCCAAGAGCTATATATATACTACAGCCGTCGGGTGAATAGAATCGTCCATCGTAACCCCAAAGAGAAGTCCAAACTGAGTCAGCATGGAGGCAGGCCTGAGAGGGTGAAGCATTGCACGGGGGAATTCCTTTTGCCGCCCTCTCTATCCCGCTATAAATATCGGTAAACCTTACAATAAACTTACCCCGACCCCCTTCCCGCCCCCGCCCCCCTCTCTCTCTTCCTCCACCTCCCTTCAAAGGTTCTATCACACAGGAGGCAGCTGTTTCCTTTGTCCTTCGTCCTTGATCAGTCGTTCTGGATCAAGTTTTGTTTCAGTTAATTAAATCATCAGGAATCCTCAAAACTTCCTAAACCAGGTTGGAGAACTGAGGAAGTATCACATTTGACAGAAGATGGTGGAAAATGTGACCATGTGATATTCCCCTCCACACACCCCATGCAGCTCCCACCTCCGACTGCACCTTCACTACCGCAGTTTACGAGTGGTGGTGGTCAGTCAGCGGGCAGGCAGGCAAGGCAAGGCAGGCAGCTCCGGGGGCCTAACCACACGCCTCACTGCGCCAAAGAGTCATACAGTATTCCAAGTCAAACCTTGATATTCTGTAAGGACTTACTCCAGACTGAAAGTGCAATATAAAATGAAAATTTCATACGTCTGCATTTTTGTGTTGGTATATTGTAAACTTGCCCAGGAAACGTGGTCTCTCTCTTTTTTACTGTGTGTGTGTGTGTGTGTGTGTGTGTGTGTGTGTGTGTGTGTGTGTGTGTGTGTGTGTGTGTGTGTGTGTGTGTGTGTGTGTGTGTGTGTGTGTGTGTGTGTGTGTGCTATATCACGTCCGTTGCAACAATTGAGTGGGTTGAGTTATATGACCCCCTTGCTACCCCATCGACCTCCGCTTCAGTGCAAAGGAGAAAAGTTTACACAGTGCTCGTACAGCGTCGTGATTTATACCAGCAACAATCAATAACAAGCACCCGATTTATGACCAGGCAAACAGTTCGATCCACTTCAGAACCTTGGATTTAAGTATGTAAACAAATACAATCACAGGCAGCCAGACACGACCTTCCCTACTCATGCAGATTCCAGCTACCTCTGCAAGGGAGGGCGTGATAGTTTTAGGAAGATGCGTAAGAAGGCGTGGTAGTTCTGGGCAAGTGGGAAGGCGTGGTGAAACTTTTCCTGCTGAGTTGGTAAAACGGGTAACACAGTTGTATGTACATCTTCCTCAGTTATTATGTCATACAAAAGGCGTTCTCCGTCTCTTCTTCCATATTATATTATCACCGAGTCACAGAACAAACACAAAATTAAAGAGAACAAATCTAATCGGAGAACTGAAGATGCAGAACTAAGGAAACAGGTGCCAGTGTGATGACCGCATAAGGAAAGCGTGAACAGCTGGTGGGGGGACCGGTCTTAGTGGAGAGGTAGGAAGGTGTGGACAGTGGTGGTGGTGGTGGTGGTGGAGGGACGACCTGGCCTCGACTCCCTGGATTGAAATGTTTAACCCAGGCCGGGGCAGGCAGGTAGGGCTGATGGGCGAGGCAATACCTGTCATTCCTGGTGCAAATGGAGAAATGCTGTTTTTCGCAATGTGATTAGGATCAACGTCATTCTTTCTGCGTTTCTGGGATGCTCACCCCCCAACTTTCCATTTTCTTTTTAAGGAGGGCCGGGTCGGGTGAGTTTGGACGCATCGTGATGGACGTAGGGAGTGGGGGGGGTGGCAGGGACGGAGGGGCGTCAGTAGGAGGAAGGGAAGGAAGGGATGGGCGTCAGGGGGGAGGAAGGAATGGAGATAGGGAGGGATGGACGTCGGGAGGGTGGGATGTAGGATGGGAGGGAGGGAGAGGTTATGAAGCTCTGCGGGGCGGCCACGGGTTTAGCAGGATTGTAGCGGTTTAGGCGGAATGTGACAGCCGTGGGTCAGCTGGGACGGGCGGGACAGACAGGTGGCAGGGGCAGTACAGGGACGGCTAGGGAAGAGGGGGGGGGGGGGCGAGGAGGACCAAGAGCAAGGGCGGGGGAGACCCAGCAACAAGAGTAGGGTTAGTGGAGGCAGACTGTAGGTGTGTGTGTGTGTGTGTGTGTCCTGCAACTACCCCACACATGCACTCCCAAAGTAACTTCTCCTTGACACGTGCACAGCAATACACTATACTCGTTCTGGGGAAGCGAAAATTGCTGCTCTCATAATTCAGCACTAAATACCCCAGCCAACAAGTCTATTCCTTATAGAACACAAGTAATGGACAAAATTACACTACTAAAGTCCGACAACGCTATATCTGCACGCTCAGCTGGGGACCAAGGAAGAATCGGACAACCACCTTCCTTCCCCTCCTCCCCCTCCTCCTTCCCTCAACAGTAAACACGAAGGAAGTAACAAATGAATACAGGAGTGATTTATGTATCATGATGGTCCGTGGTGGTCAATGTTTATCACAGCTTTGTTCCTTGTTTTGCTACCGAAGCAGTTGCCAGAGGCGGTCCATTATTATTATTATTATTATTATTATTATTATTATTATTATTATTATTATTATTATTATTATTATTATTTTGTCCTCCAGTTGGGTACTTGTATTAGGTTGAGTGGGGTCATCATTCTGTTGTGGGCCAATATGGAAGGTTATTGATTCCTCCAAACTATACCAAGAAATAAGCTACCTCGGTATAAAAGCTGGGAATCTGTTTAGTAGCACAGTTTGGGTGGAATCAGTTGGCCTCCCCTTGGGCCACAACAGATGATGACCCCTCACACTATAATTTAGTGGGTAAGGTTGCCTGGTGTGTGCGGTTCCTCAAAGGCTTCGGCAAACACCACTTATTTCCTTCGTCTTATGTCCTTCAACCTCCATTTTCAGGTCAAATTTGCTTCTTTCATATTTGTCCCTGTTTCCATTTCCATTGAAAACAAGTTGAAGGACAGATAAAGCCTTGGTCTGACTATAGGACTGAGGAAACTAGTGTTGTAGTGTAGTGTACTCAGCGCCTGAGGAGTGTCTCGGCGGGGGAGCAGGTGCGAGGCAGCCGCCAGCCGGAAGTCGTATTTTCCCTGTTATGTCTGTCTTTGGCGCCGCGGCCCACAGGAAACCCTAGTTTGTTACGTCATTAATATGATACTGGTTGTTAAAACACTTGTTACTGACGACTCAACAAGCTTAATTGCAGCAAATACATGGACTTCATAAACTGCTGTCA
Organism: Petrolisthes manimaculis; assembly: GCA_034508575.1. Taxonomy (NCBI): domain Eukaryota; kingdom Metazoa; phylum Arthropoda; class Malacostraca; order Decapoda; family Porcellanidae; genus Petrolisthes; species Petrolisthes manimaculis. Next base: position 32,528 of record JAWZYT010005676.1, read on the forward strand.
CCCTCAACAAAGGCCAGCCATACATTCTAATCCTCACCAAGACTTAAGGTGGATGAACACACAGGGTGGTGCAGGTGGAGTGTAGTAATGGTGGTGGTGGTGGTAGAGTGTTGTGTAGTAGTACTGTGTTGTACAAGACAGTGCTATATAGAAAGGCTGGGATAGTAGGGATGAGGAAGGAATTGGAGAAGTAATGAACGGACTGGAGGAGTAAGGGAGGAACTAGAGAAGATAGGGAGGGAAGGGAATGGAAGGGAAGCAGCATATTAAGGCGTCTCACAATGTCACCCGGAGAGCAATTAATGTATGCACAGGAAGTGGTTGACCCGGGGTCATCCGTCACAGACAGACAGCCTCTACAGGAAGTCAGTAACCATGTTCGCGATAATATTTTATATTTGTGGAGAAAAACTGTACGGGTGGGACGTGCTGCGTGGAGTGCAGCTGTTGGGGTGTACTATGGTGGTGGTGGGGGTGGTAGGGGGTGTATAGTGTTGGAGGTGGGGGTGGTAGGGGTGGTAGAGGGGGAGTACAGCGGTGGTGTTGTTGTGGTGATGGAGGGGGGCGGGTTACTTTGGGAGAGGAAGAGTGTTTTCCCCAGACAAGTAATATATTATTGTTTAAAGTCAGTCACAAGAAAATATGAGTTGGAAAACAATTATCTTAAGAAAGAAATGTGAAGAATAACAAACTCTACTGATTATAAAAATGTACCACTGGTCAAAGAAATATAATCATCAGAATATTATGTGTCAGTCGTCAGTAGTAATTACTTCCGCAAGGTGGTTATGTTTTGGACTCTGTTTGTTTGTTTATTTGTTTGTTGTTTTTGTTTGTTTTCAAGGTTACGTAAATTAATGTATTTTTTATATATTTGGGTTAATGGGCTACTGATAACTTTAGTACTAGAATAGGGGGATCTGTTTTGTAGTATAATCTGGAGGAAACAAAAGTCCTTCATTTCATTTGTTATGAGTGAACTGGAATGATACTGATTAATCCAAACTATTCCTGGAAATAAACAAATCACGTCAGTATGGGAATAGAGACATCTGTTTTGTAGCACAGTTTGGAGGAATTAAGAGCCTCCATTTCCTCAAGGGGTCCAGTGTTGTAGTTAAAAAATTGAAGGTAAATGAGTCCTTCAAATATTGCCACGAAACACAATCTATATAGCATAAGCTTGTTTCATGGCATAGTCAGGAGGAATCAGAAGCCTCCAATTTTCATACATGATCACAGGAGCCTTAACCCACCAACAAGTCTCCGAGGTTAGCACCAACACGGTAAGTAGTGCTCCCTTACCTTATATGGCATCGTCCCACCCACCTTATATGGAGGAGGAGGAGGAGGAGGAGGAGGAGGAGGAGGAGGAGGAGGAGGAGGAGGAGGAGGAATGGAGAGCGAGTTTGTCCCCCCCACCCCACCCAACCAGTGACTCCAGTCTGGGTATTCCCCTCCCCTTTCCCCACACCTTACCGTACTCACTTTTCCTACCCCCTCTCTCTCTCTCTCTCTCTCTCTCTCTCTCACCACTCCTCCTCTTCCTCCTCCAACCCCTCCCTCCTCCATCCATCCCATCGTCTCCTCTCAGCCTGACATCTTCATCAAACTGGCCTGTGATTCATGAGACAAGGTGAAAAAATTCCCCTCGTTATTGGTATCAGTCACATCGGCGCCACTTGTCAATATCGTCGGCTGATGCATGTGTGTACTGTACTGTTTCTTTCTGTCTGTCTGTCTGTCTGTCTGTCTGTCTGTGTCTGTGTGTATGTGTGTGTGTGTGTGTGTGTGTGTGTGTGTGTGTGTGTGTGTGTGTGTGTGTGTGTGTGTGTGTGTAGGTCTCTGAAGAAGTGTGTGTATGTATGTACAGTAGGTATATAAATGTATGTGTGTTTATGTATCTGAATGTATGAGTGTATATCTGAATATATATATATATGTATATATATATATATATATATATATATATATATATATATATATATATATATATATATATATATATAAATATATATATATATATATATATATATATATATATATATATATATATATATATATATATATATATATATATATATATATATATATATGTGTGTGTGTGTGTGTGTGTGTGTGTATCCAACTGTACATAAATCCATCCCGTTTCTTGTGAGCATCAAACTGGTTCCCCTTGACAGCCTCCCAGGGAATACAATTAGCAACTCTTTATGGTCGTCCAGCTCTGCCCTACACCCTTGCTACACCCAAAAGCTTTTCACAACAAACGAAGCCCGGGAGCCAAGACTTACAAGAGCATCTAGACCCTAATATGTGTGGGCCAGGGGAGGTGGGAGAGGAGAGGGTGGGAAGTGGGAGAGGAGAGGGTGGGAGGTGGGAGGTGGGAGAGGGTGGGAACTGGGAGAGGAAAGAGTTGGGAGGTGGGAGAGGAGAGGGTGGGAAGTGGGAGAGGAGAGGGTGGGGAGGTGGGAGATGGAAGGTCGTGGGGAGAGGGAGAGGAAAGAAAGTAAGGTTGAGATAAGGGAGTGGGAAGGAGATAAGCGAGAAGGATAGAGAGGAGTTAAGAAGGGAAAAAAAGAGAGAAAGCAAACGAATAATCAAGGAAAAATGGAGGGAAAAAGAAACGGGTGAGTTATCAGCCTACTCACTATTAAATCCACACACACACACACACACACACTGACCTTGCACCAGAGTCGACATTGACCAGAGGTAGATATTTTGCACTTTTTGTCCCCCCAAGTCAGTGGGAGAGAAAATCACCTGTGTTTTATTTCCTTCATAAATAAATATCAACATAAATATTTGGAGTAGACAGATAGATAGATAGATAAATAGATATATAGATAGATAGATAGAGAGAGAGAGAGAGAGAGAGAGAGAGAGAGAGAGAGAGAGAGAGAGACGGACTATGACTCTATAGAAGAAAAAATCAATAAATAAAGAGGAAACAAAAGCCCAACTAAATAAAAACTTCTCACAGGACCGAAAATAAAGGATTACGAATACAAACTCAAAGATGCGATTATAAAAAAATGCTAAAAAGGTAAATTTACAAAGCCAGGAAGGAAGGACGGCAGGAATGAAGATGAAACGTGCATAAGAAAACGAAGAAATGAGTCCGCATTCTAATATGAGAAAATAAACCTATCGCATAAAGAGAGAGAGTGAGAGAGAGAGAGAGAGAGAGAGAGAGAGAGAGAGAGAGAGAGAGAGAGAGACGACCCCATCCCTACCCATTTACACTCCTCCCCACACCACCCCACCCCAACAATTCTCCGTCCGTGCCCCTACCTACTCTGCCAACATCCTCCACATCCTCCCCTCCCTTCCAAACCCCATTCACACTTCAAGAACTGTCCCTCATCCACTCACACTCACCTTCCCCCTCCCCCCCCCCACCCCTCACCCATCATCCATGCCCAAATCCATATATCCAGTGATTAGTAACTAAATATACTAAATTTTAACTAAATATAATAACAAGACCAATCACAAAACACTGATATGCATAAAATAAATATATAAACACAAACATAAATAAAACATATAAATAAATAAATAAATGCGAATGCAGTGGTGGTAGAAGGAGAAAGAAAAGAAAAGAAAAGAAAAAAAAATGTCTCTCTCTCTCTCTCCTTCATCTCCCTCCCCTCCCACCCCCCCTTTCACCAGCGGCGCTAAATTCCTCCACAAACTCATCAAATAAATATTATAAAAAAGGGTCACATTTCATCCTTAATCTGATCTCTCGTGGCCAGAATATATACGTCGCTTAGAAGAGAAAAAATATATATATATGCTAAGGTTCACAGCAAAATGCAATCAAGAAGGTGAGGAGAGAGGGAGTGGGAAGAGGAGAGAGGGAGTGGGAAGAGGAGAGAGGGAGTGGGAG
>JAWZYT010005677.1:0-34137 GCA_034508575.1 Petrolisthes manimaculis
CACCCACTACTCACCTGTCCCCACTCACTACCACTACTACCTCACTACTTCCATCATCTACTAATACCTACTACCACTCCATCAGCACTTACTACTAATACCACTCAGCACTACATACTACTACTACACTCACCACCACTACCACCATCAGCACTACTAACTACTACACATCAACATTACTACTACTACTACTACAACTACATTTCCCTTTCCACACCCCTTACACCTGCCAATTATGTGTTCTTCCTATAATTACATAATGTTACCAATGTGTGATTTGTATTCATATTTGACTTTCCCTAACGTGGTTGATTTTCCTATATAAACTACTAATATCTTAATCTTAATATCTGGGTGAGTGAGTGAGCGAGTGATGTGAGCGAGCGAGTCGCTGATAGAGCAAGGTGACTGGTAGCAAGTGAGTGAAAGAGGGGACAAGAGCTTACATGACACGGAGACCACCTCTAGCTACTTACTGAGGTATTGACAACACCTACACCACCCAAGATTTTTGATTAGGTCTGTACTGGTGAAGGTGTTGGTTGACTTGTTCATTCTATCAGTTGTGATCTTATTTTCTTGTTCTTCTCTGTTCGTCGTGTGTATAATTATAGTGTTCATTGTTCTTTCTGTTACGTTGCCTTTTACATTCAAACCACGAAGGAGATACTACAGTACAGTCAAGTGCATTAATAAATATCCAGGTGTGCTTCGAATACCTATATAGAAACAGTAAATAAATCCACATAAATCACCATTGGAATTATTTCGTTGGTGATTGAACGGTTCAAGAGCTTTCAACCAAATCTGTATACATATTAGTGCTCATGACTGTACAATGTTGGAAAATCTGGAGCAACTGATTCTTCCAAACTAGTCCATGCAACTGATCACCATTATTTTTTCTTAACCTGGTCCTGTTTCCTGGCATTATCTGGAGTAAACAAGACTCTCTATATTTACCAAAAGTCTAATGTCATGTATGTACACTGGTAATCCAACATTTGTATCCAGGTCTTGTTGAAGTTTCGAATCATTTGACGTACTAAGTGAACCAATTACATGCTTATCCTGTTTTCATATTTGCTTGAGCTCGCTTAATTAATTAATACTCGATCAGGCTATTCGAAGCAAGCCTAGATACTGTACAGTCGGCGGCAATAATCCTGTCGCCTCACTTGCTTCACCGAGACAGGCAGTGTTCATGGACTCGAGAAATACGCACGTTTTCTACACGTAATAATCTCGAGTCTATGAAAATCGCGTGCCTCGGTGAACCAAGTGAGGCGACAGGACTTTTGCAGCCGACTGTACATGCATATTTTGGATTGCGAGTGTACATTCCCTCCCTTAGAACCAGACAGCTGCTGTGCGACTGGCCTGAGAAAAAACAACTGAGGACATGTGTACAGAAAAATGATACAGAAATAATATATAATGGAGCGTTGTCAGTCTGGCGTCAACACTACATTACCAAGATTAATAACAACTTGTGTTCTGGTATATATATATAATATATATAGATTTTTTTTTTCTTTCTTTCTCCACTACTCCACGTCTCTTCCTTCTTCCTTCCTTCCCGTCTCTCTCTATTGTCTGTTTGTCCTTTTTTCCATGGCAAACTTGTCTCTGTCTGTCTGTCAGTCTGTCTCCTTCTTCCAAGTCAGTAATCGTTTCCGCATTACCCTCCAGTTCTTCCTACATGACATTGTGACCTAAAGATAAATGTTTTGTAACGCAGCCGAGTAAAGAGGATGTATCATAGTATACATAGTGGCATTGACAAGTGATGTTTTGCTGGTGACTGTAGGTAGGTAGGTAGGTAGGTAGGTAGGTGGGTAGGTAGGTAGGTGGGTAGGTAGGTAAGTAGGTGGGTAGGTAGGTGGAGGTCAGGTGAGCAGAAAGACCTTGTTTGCCGTACATTTTTTCCGCCTAAGTTAATTGGAGGGTCTTGCATTTTATCCCGGTAGAGTGTGAGTAGTGTTCATACCGGAGAGAAGAGAGAGAATGTGTGTGTGTGTGTGTGTGTGTGTGTGTGTGTGTGTGTGTGTGTGTGTGTGTGTGTGTGTGTGTGTGTGTGTGTGTGTGTGTGTGTGTGTGTGGTGTGTGTGTGTGTGTGTGTGTGTGTATTCCTTCTTCTATTTCTTTCTCATTCTTTGCCCATGTAAGGAGAGAATTATTTTTCAGAGGTGATGTGGGCAGTACGGCACTTTAAGGGGAGAGTATACTTTTGGTATCATTGGAGTGCCTTGATTCCTCCAATGTATGCCAGGAAACAGAAGCAGAGGACCAAAAATAATGGTGTTCTGTTGCTTGGAATAGTTTGGAGGATTCAGTTGCTCTAGAATTACCAACACAAAACACAAAACTTCCCCCTTAATTAAGAGTTTGGCGCCTCGCTTTTTTTTCGTGCTTGTTGTCCCACCTTTCTATCACCTACACGTACTTTTTCCCCTCACTCATCCTAACGTACTATTAGGGTCTTACTAGGCCTACTGTGTGATAGGGATGTTTTCTTTTATCCTCCATCAAATATCTCCTTTCTTTATTTTATCTTCCATCAAATATCTCCTTTCTTTATTTTATCTTCCATCAAATATCTCCTTTCTTCTTTTATGCCTTCGTCTTCGTGGGGGTCTTTTTTCATCTCCAGTTTTTTCTATCACATTTGTTTTCTTACCCTCTTTTTTTTTTCCTTGGCATATTTTTCGAGGTCTTTTTTACTATTTCTATTTTCTCTCCTCTCCATTCACTCCTCTCCTCTGTTCTTTCCTTCCCTCCTTTCCTCTCCTCATTCTTCCATCCTCTCCCCTCCTCTCCTCATTCCATCCTCTCCTTTCCTCTCCTTTCCTTCCCTCCTCACCTTATTCCTTTCCTCCTCTCCTTTCCTTTCCTCCTCTCCATTCCTTCCCTCCTCTCGTTTCCTCCATTACCACTTCTCCCTCATTCATTGCGCTCCTTTCTTCCCGCACCGTTTCCCTCATACACTAATTTGTCTCCTTCTCTCCCCTCGGGCTTCTCTCATTCTTTCCCCTCACTTCGTCCCTTTCATTGTTAACACTTTCCACTTTTATTTCTCTTTTCACCCTCATTTACTCCTCCTCTCATGTGTGTAGATGTCAATGTGTAGTTTGTGTATATATGTGCCTCTCTCTCTCTCCTCTCTCTCTCTCTCTCTCTCTCATCTCTCTCTCACTCTCTCTCTCTCTCTCTCTCTCTCCTCTCTCTCTCTCTCTCTCTCTCTCTCTCTCTCTCTCTCTCTCTCTCTCTCTCTCTCTCGTGTCCCCCTCTTTCATTTTTGCTTCCCCTCGGTCCATATATCATTCTTCCCCCTCCTCTTTCATCCAGTCTTGCCCCTCCCTTTCCCTTTATTTTGCTTGTTTCCACATTTTTCCTCTCTCTCTCTCTCCTCTCTCTCTCTCTCTCTCTCTCTCTCTCTCTCTCTCTCTCTCTCTCTCTCTCTCTCTCTCTCTCTCTGCCACTTTGCATATCAGCTGACATCATTTGCATATCAGGTGACATTATTCTTCACTGCTGAGCTCTTTTCTGTTACCGTGAGAGACAGATCACCCACATCCTCCTTCAACACACACTTTCCCTCCTCCCCCTTTTCTCTCTCTCTCTCTCTCTCTCTCTCTCTCTCTCTCTCTCTCTCTCTCTCTCTCTCTCTCTCTCTCTCTCTCTCTCTCTCTCTCTCTCTCCATCATCTATCTATCAATTTGTCTCACTATCTCTATTTCTGTCTATCAATCTGTCTCTCACTATCTCTGTTTATCTGTCTCTTTCACTATATCTATCTAATTTTCTCTCACTATCTATCTATATACACAGACACTATTTCTATATATATCTGTCCTACTATATCTATACTATTTCTGTCTCACTAGCTTTATCTATCTGTCTCTCACTATCTCTATCTATCAATCTCACTATCTATCAACACACACACACACACACACACACACACACACACACACACACACACACACACACACACACACACGCACACACACACACACACACACACACACACACACACACACACACACACACACAAACCGTAAAAGCCCCTGAATACTTTCGTCAAGACAATTACTGTAAATGGAATCGAACTTTTTCTCCCTCCACTGCCTCCCCCCCCACCAACCCACCCACCCCACCACCTACTCCCCCCCATCCCCACCTCCCCACCACTTCCCCCCCATCTCCATCACCCACACACCCCAACTCCTCATCACCCCTCCCCCCCAACTCCTCCTCATCCCCATCACCCACGCCACCGACTCCCCCCCCCCCACCCATCCCCATTAGCTCGGTCCATCACTACTGCCGACCCATTAATCAAGAGGGGGGAGCGTTGAGGGTGGAGGTGGGGGGGCGCCGTTCCCATTATCGTCCAATTGACCTCGCTCAGTTAAACAAGATTGAAATGTAATGACAGATTCACTTCTCTTTTCGAGGTGAGGTTTTTTGAGAGTTGGTTTTGTAGCGTGACCAAAAAAAAAAAAAGTTGGGAAGAAAAGAAGAATAAAAAAAAGAAAGAGAATAAAAAGGAGGAAGAGAATAGAGGGGGAAATTGAGGATAATGGTATTGGAAGAGAGGAGAAGGAGCGAAAGAAGGAAGGAAGGACAAATGGGAGAAGAAGAGGATAAAGGAAGAATGGGATGGGGGGAGGATGATGAGAAAAACTGAAGAGAGGGAAGGAAAGTGTTCAAAATAATAAATGTGTGATATGAGACAAGACAGAGAGTATAAATGTAATGACTTGAATGACTGAATATAAATGGAATGACTTGAATGACTGAATATAAATGGAATGACTTGAATGACTGAATATAAATGGAATGACTTGAATGACTGAATATAAATGGAATGACTTGCATGACTGAATATAAATGGAATGACTTGAATGACTGAATATAAATGGAATGACTTGAATGACTGAATATAAATGGAATGACTTGAATGACTGAATATAAATGGAATGACTTGAATGACTGAATATAAATGGAATGACTTAAATGACTGAATGTTTCTTGGTACCTTTCGTATATGGAGGAATCAAACGCATTTCATCTCCACCAAAACAATTCGTGATATTATAAAGTATACCAGTATCCTTTTAAGGGGGTGTGGGGATAGGGGGACAGGCTTGGGAGGGGGTTAGAGGGGGCTGGGTGGGTTTTGGGGATGCGGGAGTAAGGGGACAGGCTTGGGGTGAGGGGTTAGGGTGGTAAGGGAATAGGGGACAGTCTTCCTACCCACTCCAAGCCTGTCCCCCTATTCCCGCACCTCCCAAAGCCTGTCTCCTACTCCCACACCCACTTAAGAACAATTTTTATCAAGCCATTTCGGAAGCCTTTTGGAACAGCCTGTATTTATATCAAGCCATTTCGGAAGCCTTTTAAAACAGCCTGTATTTTTATCAAGCCATTTTACAACCCTTTTTGGAACAACCTGTATTAAATTTTATATCAAGCCATTTTACAACCCTTTTTGAAACAACCTGTATTTATATCAATCCATTTTACAACCCTTTTTGGAACAACCTGTATATTTATCAAGCCATTTCGGAAGCCTTTTGGAACAGGCTGTATTTCCCCCTGTATGCCGATGATGGCCCGTAATCCAAAGAACAAGTCTGACTAATTGGAGTGGATCTGCTAGGGCTAACGAACCATCTGTGTGTATACTGTAGGGAGTCTGTCTGATGCATGGGTTGGCTCTCGTGGCTTGACTCTCATTTCTATTATTGTTATTAAGGTCCCTCTGATCGTGTAGTAGAATTGGATGGAGGCTTTTGATTTCTCCTGTCTATGCCATGAAACAACCTCCTTCCTTTCTTCCATATAGGTGTGTGTGTTTCGTGGCAATATTTGAAGGGCTCGTTTATCTCCAGTTCTGACTACTCTCCCCTTCTCCCATGTCTCTTTCTCTCCTCTTCTCCCATGTCTCTTTCTCGCTCATTTTCCCATGTCTGTTTCTCTCCCCCTTCTCCCATGTCTCTTTCTCTCCCCTTCTCCCATGTCTCTTTCTCTCCTCTTCTCCCATGTCTCTTTCTCTCCTCTTCTCCTCCCATGTCTCTTTCTCACTCATTTTCCCATGTCTGTTTCTCTGCCCTTCTCCCATTTATCTTTCTCTCTCCTTCTTCCACGACTCTTTCACTCCTCCTTTCACATCTTTAAACTCCTTCCTTCCGTATCTCTAACACCCGTAGTTTAAAAAAAATTGAGGGCCCTTACTGGAGCTCTATGAATTCTCCAAACTACTCCAGGCAACAGATTCCCTATTCGAAACACTGAAGCGTTTTGTGGCCTGGATTATTTGGAGGGTTCATAGAGCTCCAGTAAGGGCCTTCAAATGTTTTAAAACTACGGGCCTAAGTCCTCCTCCCTGATGCTTTACTCTATTTCAAAAAATCTCATATACATTTTCCCGTTCTCTCACGTCTCTGAACCCGATCTTTGTCTACATTTTTAGCTCTTGTAATCCTTTTATCCAATTAATATATAATTAGACTTTTATCTGAACTAGGACTGTGGCCACAAATCTCCATTTTAAACCATAATATAGTCAAGTGTAACTTTCTCTCTCTCTCTCTCTCTCTCTCTCTCTCTCTCTCTCTCTCTCTCTCTCTCTCTCTCTCTCTCTCTCTCTCTCTCTCTCTCTCAGCTCGTAAATGTAGAATAGCTGTTCAATTTTTCCTGAGGAGACAAATGGCTTCAGAAATTCATGAGCCAATACTGTGGGTTGTAGGGCAAGCAACTCCTCCTGATACACCCACCACCACAATTTGCCAGATTTATTCACACTGAATATTTTCCCCAGGCCGGGATGAAGGGGGTCCTCGCCCCCACCACCCGTCCCAGAGAATAGATGAGGGAGCCTGGTTGTTAATGGAGGTATGTACAGTATATATATTTATATATATATATTAGTAATGCATTGTATCATAATATTATATAAGACTATATTCACAGTAAATAGTGATTGATGGTAGATATTCATATTAATTTTCGTTTCGTTTCGTTTCATTTTCTTCGTATTTTTACTATTTTCTGGATGATAGTCTTTCATCTCAAGAGACATAGAGTATACTTCATCCCTCCTGTGTTTCCATAAAACAAAACTTATAGGGTATGAGTTAAAATTCATAACGTTAATAGCACAAATATAATATAAATAAAAGATGTGTAGATCCGAGGCCGCTCTCTGACCAACCCACCCACATCACCTATTGATTTTGGACCCCCACCTTTCACCCCCCACACATTTTCTTTCTTACAAAAGTTTCCCGAGGTCTGCTTCAACTGACAATGAAGCTTCTTTTCTTCAGTGCTGTGTGTATCCCCTTCCCTTCCTTACCCTTCCCTTCCTTACCCTACCTTTCCCTCCCCATGCCTTCCCTTCCCTTCCCTTCCCTTCCCTTCCCTTCCCTACCCTACCCTTCCCTACCCTACCCTTCCCTTCCCTACCCTTTCCTTCCCTACCCTACCCTACCCTTCCCTACCCTTCCCTTCCCTCTCCTTCCTCTAAAGTCGTTGTTTGTATTCCTAGTCCTAAGTGCTGAAGATAGTAACCTCACAATCATGACCATCCATCAAGTTAAGGGGAGAGTATACTTTTGGTACATTGGAGACTCTTGATTCCTCCAAAGTATGCCAGAAAACAGAACCAGAGGAACAAATATAATGGTGGCCTGTTGCTTGGAATAGTTTGGAGGAACAACTTGCTCCGGATTTAACAACATTGTATCCTCCCCTTAAATAAATGTCATGGTTCTGGTTTATGCACGGAATTACTATGGTTAGTTTTGCATTGCCTTCAGCTTTACTATCCTTTTCCTCGTATATAAGAATGGCTGAGTTGCACTAGGCGCCATTACCAACCTCGTAAAGACCATTAAAGTAGTTGCTTTACTGTTTTATGTTTCTTCGCCTTCCTCCTTCTCCTTCTCCTCCCTCTTCTTTTCCTCTTCCTCTTCCTCCTCTTCTTCTTCTTCCTCTTCCTCCTCCTCTTCTTCTTCTTCTTCTTCTTCTTCCTCTTCTTCTTCTTCTTCTTCCTCTTCTTCTTCTTCTTCCCTCTTCTTCCTTCTCTACAACAACAGTTCCTTTCGTCTTTTTTCACTTGGTTCTCTTCCGTCATCATCATCATCCCCTCCTCTTCCTTTTGTTCAATTATCATGCCTTCCTTTCCTTCCCCCTTTCTTATGTCCTCCCTAATTATCTCGTCTTTCCTTTACCTTCTATTTTCATTCTCGTTTTTCTTCTTCCGAGTTCTCCCTTAATTATGTTTCCTCATTTTCTCCCTCACATTCTCTTCTCCCTTTCCTTATTCACTTTCTCCCTTACATTCTCTTCTCACTTTCCTTATTCATTTTCTTCCTTACATTCTCTTCTTATCCCTTTCCTTATTATTCATTTTCTCTCTCACATTCTCTTCTCCCTTTCCTTATTCACTTTCTTCCTCACATTCTCTTCTTCTCCCTTTCCTTATTCATCCTTTACATGATAATTCGGTTGTTGCATATTGTTTTCATCTTTTTTTCCGAGTCTTTCCTTTCTTTTTCTCTCTTTATATCATTCCTGTTCAGTTTTTTTTCTACTGCTGCACAGGTGTTTTTTTCCACCACTTTTTTCAGGCCGGTTTTTACCGGAGGGAGAGGTGGGTGGGGAGGAGCCTTCCACTTTACTATCATTTTCCTCAGACATGTAGAAACCATAGACGTAGAATAGTTACACAGGCAGCCTTGTGAGGCCCACCAGGGCTGTTGTTGCCTGTACCTCCTTTGTATTCTCTTTGTAATTATCATCATCGCTTCTATTTATATCATCACCATTCCCACTCACCACCTCATTCCCACTCACCACCTGTCGTCACCACCACCATTACATCATCTCTCACCACCATCCTCATCTTTTCTCTCGCCACCTCCACCTCCTACTCCACCTCCACCTCCTACTCCACCTCCACCTCCTACTCCACCTCCATCATCATACCCTCTCGTAAACCACTCAGAAGCGAGGAAGTCCTGCTAACGAGATATTAAGGAGACATGCATTTTTGTCTGGTAACTGGAGACTATTAACTCCTCCAAAGTGTGACAGAATACGGCATCTAAACAGAGTGAGCTTGTTACGTGGGATACTTTGAAGGAATATATAGGAAGCTTCATTTCAAAGATTATTATTATTATTAGTATTAGTATTAGTATTAGTATTAGTATTATTATTATTATTATTATTATTATTATTATTATTATTATTATTATTATTATTATTATTATTATTATTATTATTATTATTATTATTATTATTATTATTATTATTATTATTATTATTATTATTATTATTATTATTATTATTATTATTATTATTATTATTATTATTATTATTATTATTATTATTCACTTAATTCTACATCTCGTTACTTATTCCGTAAATACCGTGCAAACCGAAGCATATTGCACCAAACATTTACATAACTAGAGAATTATTTACAATTTAAAAGTACTGGGGCTCCACTGTTAAATGCATCCCTTAAAATTACGATATTCCATGAAACGACATGCAGGGGAAAAACACTTCAGTTAATATTTTCAGCCCATCAAAACTGGTAGTGATAATTTATATGGACGAAAGCCACCACTGTGCACTTTATCTCCTCATAACATTCGCACAATGTATACAATCGGTCAGAAAACGTCATGGTTCAGTTGGCATCAGTAGTCAGGGAAGAGTGCCAGTCACAGGGCCAGTCAGGAGTGCCTCTGACAATTAGGACTGAACTGACTGACTGGCTGGCTACCTGGCTGGCTGACTGTCTGGCCTGTTGGTTGATTGATTGATTGTTTGTCTAACTGAATAACTATCTGATTGTCTGGATAATCTGGATGTCTTGTTGGTTGGTTTTTAATTGATTCTTCGATTATCCTATTATTTGGCTGACTTGCTAGTTAATTGAATGGCTAGCCTGACAGTTGGTTTATTAGTTAACTCTATCTATCTAAAATTCTAAATGGTTGATTGGTTAGTTGGTACATCAATTGCTTACTGGGTTGTTAAGCTGGATGGAGGGTGGGTCAGCTGGTTGGGTGATCATATAGCAGCAGACTTCATGGCTAATGGGAAAACTGGTAAACTCTACGACTGACTGATTAAATGTATGCCTGGCTGATTGTTTGATTAATTGACTGACTAAATGACCGACTGAATGCCTGTCTAACTGAACTGCTAATTGACTGACTAACTGACTGGGCGGGAAGGTTGGTATAGGTATTCGTCCCAAAAGTGGTGTGAGTCCATTAGTGAAACATTGTCAGCCACCTCCCCAACCAACCCCTCCCCCTTCCTTACCCAACCCCTTCCCCTTCCATACCCAACCCCCTCCCCTTCCATACCCTACCCAACCCCTTCCCTTCCCCTTCCCCTCCCCCTTCCCCTTCCCTACCCAACCCCTCACCCTTCCCTACCCAACCCCTGGACGGAAAGGGCTGCTGTTCCACTTTATAGATGGACTTTATATTCATAGATTTTAAAGCTTGAAATATTATTGGGTCGGCCATCAGTCGTTGTCCTGGCCCATCTCTCTTCCCTTCCATTTCATTCCCTTCACCCCTTGCCCCCCCCCCTCCTCTTCCTCTCATCCATATCCCCTCTTACTCCCCTCACCTCTCTTTACCCCTCAACACTCATCCTCCTATAACTCCCATATCCCCCTTCCCCTCCTCTCTCCATTAACTACCATTCCATCCTACTTCTCTCACTCCCTACAATACATTCCTCCCAATCCTGTCCTTCCTCATTACCCTACTCTATTTTTATTCCCTCTTTCATCCCTACTCTATCTTTATTCCTTCTTTCATCCCTCTTTCATCCCTACTCTATTTTTATTCCCTCTTTCATTCCTACTCTATTTTTATTCCCTCTTTCATCCCTACTCCCTTACCCTCATTCTCCCTCAATCACCCTTCTTTATCTCTTAGACACCTGTATACAATAATCATAAACATATATTTTACAAGAACATCCACACATAAACACCAATACACCATACACACACACACTACTACAAGTAACTACATTAAACAACATCACAACAGAACGCTTAAAACAACAACAACAACAACAACAACCATAACTGAACACAAAGCAACAACAATAATAACTACTAGCTAGACACATAACAACAACAACAACAACAACAACAACAACAACCCAAGGCCCTGCCCACCTTACATACGGCCTTATTTATCCAAACTAAAGCCATTTCGGTCCAGGCAGAGGCCATTGGTGCGCACCCTAACCCAAATTGTGTGTGTGTGTGTGTGTGTGTTATGTGTGTGTGTGTGTTATGTGTGTGTGTGTGTGTGTGTGTGTGTGTGTGTGTGTGTGTTATGTGTGTGTGTGTGTTATGTGTGTGTGTGTGTTATGTGTGTGTGTTATGTGTGTGTGTGTGTGTGTGTGTGTTGTGTGTGTTGTGTGTGTGTGTATGTGCGTGTGTGATCAGCTTAAATGTCTATATATTCGAGCACTTCGCCGCATCACTCTTGGCTCTCGTAGTTGCTTACAATGTAGATAAATTTGGCACCACTGATTCTTCATACAATTCCAAGAAACAGGGCACCATTATTTTTATTCATCTGGTTCTGTTTTGTTGCATAGTTTGGAGGAATCAAGGCGCTCTAAAGTACTACCAAAAGTGTATAAATCCCTTAATTCCTATGTACCCGCTTGGTTTGTCAAAAGGTCAGTAGATATTATGAGCTAAAGTGTAATATACTGTATGATTATAATTATGTGCTAAGGTACAGTATATTTTGTCACCTTTGGCCACTGTTAATTACTGTAAACAAACCAAGGTCTCACTTCTAACTCACTCACTCACTCACTCAGTCAGTCCTACCTCTCTCCTTCAGTACGGTACACTCATATCATCTTGCCACATGTAATTACCGTAAACAAACCCAGCATTTCCCGTTGTCACTCCAGTTCACTCTTGTCATCCTTATTAGCTCGTGTAATTATTGTACAGTCACGAACACTAATTATTGTACAGTCACGAACACTAATTATTGTACAGTCACGAACACTAATTATTGTACAGACACGAGCATTAATTATTGTACAGTCACGAACACTAATTATAATAAATAAACTTACTTCTCGTTGAATATATACGCTTTCCAGTTCTTCATAATATTATCTACTACATTCGTTCCAAGGGTTACTTTCCCTCTTCCATTCAGAGTAGATTTTTTTTTCTTTTTTTATATCTATATTTGTCTTGTCTGTCTGTATCATTCCCTTCTCTCCTGTAAGTATGTCCTCTGCCTGGCTTCTCTTTCTATTAATTATTACGTCCCTCCCTCCTCTCCTTTACCCGTTACTCCCGCCTTCCATTTTCACCATGCAATCATCTCTTTAATTTCTCCTCGTTGTTTCATCCTTCCCTCGTCTTCTCCCTTCATTAATCCTCCCTATCTCTCTCTCTCTCTCTCTCTCTCTCTCTCTCTCTCTCTCTCTCTCTCCCTTCATTACTCCTCCCCCTTGCTATCTCGTGTCGTGTACTGTTTCCTACCTTCGATGTCTATCTCCCCTCATTACAAAAACTCTCTCATTCTTTCCTATTTGTACTGTTTTCTGAAATCCGATATTTTGTTGTGTGCCTGTATGTGTTGGTCTTCTTGTTTGTCATTCATAATCAAGTCTTCAATCCTTTCTTGTCTCCTTTGTATTTCCATCTCCCTTTTTATATCTTCTTCATACCTTCGTCATTCATTTTTCCTTTGCCTTTCAATCTCCGTTTCTCTGCCTCCATTACTCCTCCCCTTGGCCATCTCCTGTCGGTTTGTGTTCACCCAATGTGTGTGTCCCTTTATCTCCCGTCACTAACAATACTACCACTAATACTACTACTACTACTACTACTACTACCACTACTACTACCACTACTACTGCTACTACTACTACTACTACTACTACTACTACTACTACTACCATACCCAAGGCAATCACACTCCTCTCTTGGAAACCTCTTTTCCTTCCACTCTCGATATGTACACTCTACCCACTCACCAGAAAGCTAAGGCACTGGCCCATCTCTCCCCAAAATGGATGGAAATGGCTGAAATATGTAGATTTTAACTTCGTCTTGTGACCAGACACGCGTTCGGTCGGCCCTCCTCCCATCTTTCCCTACTTGCTCCCTCTCTGTTTTAGTATCTTTTCTGGCCATTCCAGTTTTTCGTTCGTCTATTATTCTTCATCCTCTAATCTCTCTCCTTACCACTATCTGTTGTATAGTATCTTTCCTCTTATTACTCCTGCTGTTCCTCTCTCTTTCTCACGTTTTTCCCCTCCCTTGTTCCCTATCGTTCCACTGCCTCCTCCCCTTCTCCTCACCCTTCCCCCCCCCCTCCCTCTCTACCATATGACCCCTTTCCCCCTACTGACATTCCCGGACTAATTGAGTTGTTGTCGGTGTGTGTCTGGCAGGTCCCCCTCCCTCCCTCCCTCCCTCCTACCTTTCCTACAGGGGGGAAAAACAGACACACACAAACGACTACCAGTGACACAGTTAGCAAGACATTTATGAGCAGAGGAACGAAACTCTAGAATAGTCTGGTTAACAATACTACAGAATTTCACCCAGTATATACGGTACTTACTCATGTCCAATTTACATACATTTGTGTTAGTAGTATATTATGATTTGATTTAATCTTACGTTTTTTTCTCTTTTTGCCAAAGTTGATGTAATTTCATGTATAGGGTTAAATTGACAGAGAACATTAGAGGAAAACAGTAGAGAAGAGAGGATTGTAGAAAGGAAGAGTGAAAAAGAAAGGGTGACATAATGAAAATATAAACATACGTAAAGAGAATGCACGATAATAAATGAAAGAGAAAAAAGAAAGCAGGATAAAATGTAAAAAAAAAAAAAAAAAAAAAAAAAAAAAAAAATGGTTGGTAAGAGGAGGAAGGAAGATCTTGATGATGGCTAAGGAAAGGAAAGTCAATACAAGAAACTGACTATAATGACCAGGAAGGGACTGGGCCAAGATTTGTGAAAGGACAAGTTGATTTATGTGTTCGTTTCCTGGTAGGGAGGGGTGAGTTATGGGGGGGGAGGGAGGGAGATGAGGGTGGAGTGGTGATGGTGGTGGTGGTGATGGTGGTGGTGTGATGGATGTGGTGGTGCTGTGGAAGTGGTGATGGTGGTGGTAAGGGTGGAAGTGGTGATGGAGTGATGATTGAAAGAGGTGTTGTGAAAGTGGTGATGGTGGTGGTGGTGATGGTGGAGGAGGAGAATAATAATAAAAACAATAATAATAAAAATAATAAAAATATCAATAATACTAATACTAATAATAAGTTGTGGTATTTGCTTTGGATTCATTACTCAGCAGATACCAAGTAGGAAGACTTATATTGAGTCAGATGATGAATTTTCCCATCTGATATGAATGATTTTAGACCAGAAAAAAAAAAAAAAAAAAAAAAAATCCCTTACGAGGGTTTCCTGGTCACGAGTAAAACTGTGTACATTAGTCGGTATAATATTAATAATGATGTGCGTATTTACACACACACACACACACACACATTTGGAAACACACACACATATTTGTAAACACACATACACACACATTTGTAAACACACACACACACACACATATTTGTAAACACACACACATACACATTTGTAAGTACACACACACACATATTTGTAAACACACACACATACACATTTGTAAGTACACACACACACACATACACACACACACACACACACACACACACACACACACACACACACACACACACACACACACACACACACACACACACACACACACACACACACACACACACATCCCTCCCTCCACCGCGTTGCTAATTTACGTGGACATCAACCTGGCTCATACCATTATACCAACAGGCTCCCAGGTAACCAAAATATGCTCCACACACACACACACACACACACACACACACACACACACACACACACACACATACATTTATAAACAAACACACACACACACACACACATACATTTATAAACAAACACACACACACACACACACACACACACACACACACACACACATACATTTATAAACAAACACACACATACACACACATCTGCCTGAACAATCCCGTAGAGGTAAAGACTCAGGCTACACCATGCACTGATAACATAGAACCACGATTTAACTCAAATTCGCGAATGACATAACGCGATAACGATGTAAAAAGTTGGGTGGAGTTGTCGCATAAATCCAAGCAAATACGTGAGAGAGAGAGAGAGAGAGAGAGAGAGAGAGAGAGAGAGAGAGAGAGAGAGAGAGAGAGAGAGAGAGAGAGAGAGAGAGAGAGAGAGAGAGAGTTTATAAGTGTGAGTCTGAGTGTCTGAGTTTATAAATGTGTGCGTGTGTGAGTATGTGTGTTTACAAATGTGTGTGTGTTTATAAATGTGTGTGTGTGTGTGTGTGTGTGTGAGTCTGTGCATTTATAATTGTGTGTGTGTGTGTTTGTGTGTGTGTGTGTTTATAAATATTGTGCGTGTGTGTGTGTGTTTATAAATATTGTGCGTGTGTGTGTGTGTATGTTGTCCATGCATGACGTGAGAGTATAAAGCATCATGCAACATATTTCATCCCAGTAAATTATATGCAAGTGAAAAACAGATATATAAGGAAGGTAACTAACTAGGTTTTGGTCTGGATTTACAACATTTGCTATTTCACATTCTCGTTTCTATAAATGGTATTATGTATGTATGTATGCATGAATGTATGTATGTATGTATGTATGTATGTATGTATGTATGTATGTATGTATGTATGTATGTATGTATGTGCCGGTATGTATATTAACACTCTATCCCTTTTAAGCTGACATGCAAAAAAGCAGATGTGTATGTGGATATATTATTTTTATGCAGATACATTATGACACACGGGTATAAAATATTCATACACAGAATTCCCCTCTCACTTCTATCACCATTTACCCTCCCCTCCCTCCCCCCCCCACCACTACTACACACGTACCCATTAGCTACACTCATACCAACACCACTACCACCACTACCACTATACCATCACCACTACCACCACCACCCACACCACCACCCACACCACCACCACCACTACCACTACTACCACCACCACCAACACCACCACCTACACACCACCACTACCAACACAATCCCTGCATCTATATATTATGTCTATCGTTAACTTCATCCATCCTTCCTTCATCATCTCCCGTCCCTATTCTCCCCCTCCCCCCTACTCCCCTCCGAGCTGAGATATATATATGAGAGAGGAATCACAATAGTCTATATTTACCCCCTCCCCCTGCCCCCAGTTACCCCTCCCCCTGCCCCCACTTCCTCCTTTCTCCCAGCCTCCCAGTTCCCCCTCTCCACAGCATCCCAGTTCCCTCTCCCCCAGCCTCCCAGTTCCCCCTCCCCCAGTATCCCAGTTCTCCCTCTCCCCAGCCTCCCAGTTTACCCTCTCCCCCAGCCTCCCAGTTACCCCTCCCCCCATCTTTCTCCCCCCCTCCCCCCCCGCACCCTCCCTGTTGGCCACTTAATGGAGTTCCCTTGTCACTTGATGTGGAGTTGATTTGTGAACTCTCAAGCTGGGGTGGAGGAGATGGATTTATTGTGGAGGTGGATTTAATGCACTGGCGGATTTAGGGTGAAGGTGGATGTACTGTGGAGCTGGATTTCATGTGGATTTAATTCGGTATATGTGGATTTAGATTAATATTATTATTATTATTATTATTATTATTATTATTATTATTTATGTTCATCTCATCTAACAGTACAGTACATTATATTATCATTACCGTATTACACACAACAATTACGTCTAGAGAATACAAACCAGTCTACAAAATAAATAAACTATATAATATATCTTTCACATTTCTACGATCAATAAAATTATGTGGTGTTGAAAAATTCAGGATACTGTGGCAGAAGTCAATTTTTTTTGTTTTTCTATAGTAATAAATTGCCTTCGTGATGATAATTATCTCCACTAATGATGGTGGAAGTTGAATGCAATGTGTTCACTCGTGGTGCTCTGCCTGCTTGTTGTTGTTGTTTTTTTGTGTGTGTGTTTGTTTGTTTGTGTGTTTGTTGTTTGTGTTCGTGTGTGTGTTCGTGTTCGTGTTCGTGCGTGTGTGTGTGTGTGTAATTGTTAAGGATGATGATGTTGCGATGTAAAATTAAATGTCTATATTATAATATTCGTGAAGCAGTTGTAGAAAGTTTGTAACAGGTGTGGAATATTTATAAGAATAACAGTAGATAATATCATATGTCAGATGTGGAATATGTGTAGAGCAAGACAGTATAGATACAGTAATGTGTCAGGTGTGCCATATGTGTAGGGCATGTGTAGATAATAATTTACGTGTCAGGTGTGGCATATGTGGAGCAGATGTGTGAGATAATAATTTACGTGTCAGGTGTGGCATATGTGTGGAGCAGATGTGGAGATAATAATTTACGTGTCAGGTGTGGCATATGTGTGGAGCAGATGTGGAGAGGAGCGAGGTGATTGATAGCACCGAGATTAAACAGCGAAAATGAATTACCTGATGTTATGTACACAGTAAGTGGTGGTGGGGTGTTGGGGGGGGGGGGTGAGGGAGAGTTTAAAGGGGTGTGCATGAGTGGTTACTAGAGGGAGTTGATGGTGTGTTGCTACGGCCTCATATCATACCTCATACCCATCACACCTCCCCTCATACCCACTACACTTCCCTCATACCCACTACACTTCCCCTCATACCACACTACACTTCCCCTTATACGACAAATTATAACTTTACCTACACCCACTTTCCCCACATTCATTTTCCCTCACTTATTTTTTTTTATACTTTACCTTCCCTCATATCCATTTTCTCTTACACTCACCTCTCCACACACTCTTTCCCTCGCCAACATACGAGTATATCACTTTCCAAAACTCGCATCCACACCATAGGATACTCAGTTTACTCACCACAACTCCTACCTACCCCATTCGTCGTCCACACCTCTCTCTCCCTTATCAGCCTATCACTCCTTACAATCCTAAATCCTATCCATGCATGCATAGCTGATCTTCTGATCTTCACGTCACTTCTACTCGGCCTTCCATTTGCAATCCACATGACAAACAACAACATCATGAGAGAAACAGATGCACACGACAACACGACATTATGACATCAACTAACCAGGCGTCACTCACTCACTCACTCACTCCCAAACAAACAAACAAACAAACAAAGTCATTATTTTCCCTCTCTATCGGTGCAGCATCATCATTATTATGTCATTCGTCTAGTCCCCTTACCTTTTCCTCTTCTCTATTAACTTTCCATCAAACGTTCATCCTCTCCCAATATAGTCATTTTGTAAACTATCTCTCACGTTTTGTCCTTTTCCCAAGTCCCTCTCTCTCCCCATGCATTTCCTCCCTGTCTTACTCATCTGCTCCTCTCCCCACACTCCTCCTTCCCCTCTCCCTCACCCTCACATTG
Organism: Petrolisthes manimaculis; assembly: GCA_034508575.1. Classification (NCBI taxonomy): domain Eukaryota; kingdom Metazoa; phylum Arthropoda; class Malacostraca; order Decapoda; family Porcellanidae; genus Petrolisthes; species Petrolisthes manimaculis. The sequence goes on from JAWZYT010005677.1 coordinate 18,562, forward strand.
TTCTCTCCCACATGTCCCCATTCCCTCAAACTTCTCTCTTTCCCCTATGCACATGCCCTTGGTTATGTCACTGTGGATGAAGTCAACACTAATTACCCTCATCCCAAGCAGGAGTCATTACACCTGCCACACGGGAGACCTAATTATGGAAGACTGTTAGGGCGAGACTGACAAGCAAGGCAGGGAAGAATGGAGGGTTAAGATGAGGTGATGACGGAGGGACGGAGGGAGGGTAAGATGGAAGAAAGATGAGTCCAGAGTTATAACAAAGATAATTAAAAGAAAGTTTTGAAATGAGAAAAATGTACAAAGCAGCTGTTTCTGTACCATAGGCTTTTGGGGAATACTACTTTCTTGTGGGTGAATTGGGATTCTACAGATTCCTCCAAACTACAGAATACTGCTCAACAGATTCCTCCAAACTATGTTAAGGTATTCTGATTCATGTCGTAGTCTTTAAGGAATCTGCATCCCTCCTAGTAAATAATTACGTTGCCTGCAAATTGAAGGCTGCTGATTCCTCCAAACTTTGTCACAAAACTACACGTATCCAAGCGACGTCTGTTTAGGAAATTATTGGGTTTCGTTTCCCACACATCATATCCCAATTAACAAAGTCGTCCCTGTCACTACTAAGGAAAACAAAACAGTGTTTAAAAAATGGTCGGTAGTGATAATAGTCCGTGTGTGTGTGTGTGTGTGTGTGTGTGTGTGTGTGTGTGTGTGTGTGTGTGTGTGTGTGTTTGCGTGTACAGAGAGGTGAGTAAAGAGGGGAGTAGTGAAATGTTGCCAACCACCATGCACTGCCAACCACACCAATCACCACAACTACCACTAGTAACCACATCCACCACCACCACCAATAACCACATCCACCACCACCAGTAACCACACTCACCACCAATAACCACATTCACCACCACTACCACCACTACTACTACCACCACCACCACCACCAATAACCACACCCACTACCCCACTACCCCTACCCCTACTAACCACACCCACCATTTACCAAACTGACATCCACAGAGCACTACCATGCCCTCTGCTTATTAAACCTTCTTAATTATGCACACAGCTAATTAACACCATTCCCTAAAGTTCCTAATAAAATCCCTCAAAACTCGTTTACTCAGCCTCCGTCCAATTAATAAAGTTTGCGTGCAACTTGTAGTGTTAAACGAGGTGGTCATGTATTGTTTAATTTTACATCCAAGTTGAAGATACTTTAGTGGTGGACTCGCTTGTATATCTGTAAAGTCTCATGATAATAATAACCTCACAAGTTTATTAAATTTGAGGGTCATGTGCAATGCTTATTATTTTATTATTTATTATTATTACATATATATTTATTTTATAATTGATGATGTTTTGATGTTGTAGTGAAGAGTCTTATTAAGGGGAGGTTCTCTTGTTGGTAAATTGGAAGGCTACTGATTCCTCCTAACTATAACCAGAAAACAGACGCCCTCGGTGGTACTAATAAGAGATGATCTGTTTCGTTGTAAAGTTAGTTGGAACCAAAGACCTTCCCTTAATTAATGTTGTTTATTGATGTAGCGATATTGGTCTTGACGATGCTGTGATAAAATGAGTGATAGTTTAATATTGATAATTTTAATAGTTTATTGTATTGATATTACTAATTAACCGTAGCAATTTGGTCATCCACTCGTGAATCAAACAATCAAAGAACGAAGCTCCTGACAGGTCCTGAATATTTACGTAAAGGAATGTCTGGGATAAAAGTGGTTAAGGTTATTTATTATTTATTTATATGGCTGAGGCGTGGAGAAGCCAGTTGTAGGGGGGCTTCATTAAATGTCAATAAGTCTAGGGTGTGATGAAGCCACGTTTGAGTAACTCAGGCTTCAGTGTCAACATGGCTTGGGTGTAGTGGAGAAGTAAACAGTGGGTGGCTTCATTAAGGGACCCTGTGTTGTAGTCAGAATATTGGAGATAAATGTGTCCTTCAAATATTGCCACGAAACACCAACTATATGGAAGGAGCTTGTTTCGTGGCATAGTCAGGAGGAATCAGAAGCCTCCAATTGTCATACACGAACACAGGGTCCTTAAGTGGTTGAGATGTGATAAAGAAGAAGCCGGCTTTGGTGGAGAAGCCGGCTTTGAGTGGGTTAATCGGGTGACAGGCTGCAGTTGGTCAGGACAGCCGGCAAACGAAGCGCGGCTTAGTTAATTACCTGACAGCCGGATGACAGGTGGAGAGCCGGTGGGTGTTATTACCGGCTGTGTGGGGGGGGAGAGAATAGGGGGGGACAAGTGGTGGGGGGGAGGCATCAAGTGGGGAGGAGGAGGGGGATGGGGAGGGGGGAAAGATGAGGAGGAGCAGGAAGTTTTTTGTTTGTTTCCCTGCTTATTTTTGAATAATGAGTAACCCATAAACTGACCACCAATTACACATCGTTTCAGCTCCTATTACACAATTATTCCCCAAACACAAGACGAATATAAATTAGGTGAACGCAACGCAACACAACACAAGCGATTTGGCCCGAAATTATATGACGTAGCACTATTAATTACGGAGATACATTATGAGATGGAGAATTCCTGAACAAACACACTGGTAGAGAAACCTTACATTATGTGTTGAAATGTTTACATAACTGAGGGAGAATATAATATAATTATTGAAAATTTAAGCGTACTAAATAAGAAAGAAATTAAAATCTAAACACTGTTGAGGAGGAATCTTTTTTTGACGTTTGAGAGAGTGAACAATTGAGTGTGGTCACCCTTAGTTGATGTTGTATATTGTTTTTATAGATTTTTTTTAGTTGTATGTCACTACTCATTTCATTATCTTCTTTGCTTGATGATCTAGCCATCCAACTTGTGGAAAAGTGATTTCTGTATATAAAAAAAGTTATTATATATTTATTTACATAGTTATTCGTTTATTATAATTACAAGAAGAAGCATTAGTGAAAATTTTCAATAAAGGTTCCTCCTCAGACTTTATTCCATTACGAATGTCTGTACTTACTCAATGCCGGGTTTACCACCATTGTCAGTCACACCTCATCTGCCTCAATCACTCAGCATCATTTACCTGTAGGGAGAGACAAAAGAGTAAGGTTAGACATGTAAACATATAATAGTTAATATCGTTTTTGGTTGCTTGATATACAGTACAGGGTCGTATAGAAAAGTAAATGGTGAGGTGGGCAGTGATGATGGCTGAATGGCTGGTCGTATAAGGTGACCCTGGTATTGTCAGTGGCCATCGTTCCGTTTCTCTTTCCACATTTCAGTAACCTATAACTGTTCGGTACTTTAAGAGAAAACGTCTGTATAGTTTCATTGATATATATGGATTAGCAAATGTTATTCTTCGTGCAAATGTATACAGAACTTTAATATGATCAAAGATTATCACCTTATGAGGGACAACAATTATTCCGAATTATTGAGTCATTGAAGAACAGGAAGATGTACAAAACATTTTCTTAGGACTGTACATGTTTGCACGTGACTCCCCCACCAAGTGAAGGTGTAAAGTCCTTAGAGTATCCCCAGCGCCTTTGTTGAAGCTGCATACCAATGAGCTCTTCTCCCTGCAACACCCACAACAACAAAAACCAAGAGCAGACTTTCTCTAGCTTCCTGTGCCTTCCTGGAAAATAATGTACAATTGTCCCGCGTACTACATCTTTTTCGTAGGAGAATGAAGGCACGTATGTATGTATATATATATATTTTTTTTTTCGTAAGAGAATGAAGGCACATATATATACTTTTTTTTCGTAGGAGAATAAGGGCACGTGTTATATTTTTCTTTTAGGGTAATGAAGGCACGCGCGGGAGGTTGGGCAAACAGGCTCTCATGAATGCTGATTAATGCATAGTTTCTCCTTGCAGGGGGTTAGTACGTGCTGAGGATATACAGGTTCAGTTGCAGACATATGCAACAAACACACTTGAAATGGGGGGGTCCCTCATTAAGCATATAATAGAGTTGGAGGATGAGACGTTGTTGTGTGTTGAGGCGACGCGTCCTATTCTATGCTTGATAAGGGAGTATAGTGTTTGATAAGGGAGTATAGTGTTTGATAAGGGGCCCGTATAGTGTTTGATAAGGGAGTATAGTGTTTGATAAGGGGCCCGTATAGTGTTTGATAAGGGGCCCGTATAGCGTTTGAAGTGAGTCTGTTTCATGTGTCTACAACTGTAAATGTGTAGGGAATGAACTTAAGAGGGACAGTACAGAGTTGGTTAATCTGGTGCAGCTGATTCCTCCAAACTCTTCCAAGAAAAAGGCCACCATTAGACTTGTTAACTTGATCCTGTTTCCTGGTATACTTTGGAGGAATCAAGACGCTCCAATGTACCACAAGTAAACAATTCCCTTAACTCAGTCTTCATCAAGTTATGTAGATGATGTCAACTCTGTAATATTTACCAACAATTAACTCTGCCTGTGTCTGCCAGCTTGCAAATAATTACCTGTAAATAATCCTGTTGATTTGCTAATAATCCAACCGTAAATATTACTCTCTATTTGCGAATGATTTAATCCTTGGACGATGTGGGTTTTTTATGTGACATTATTAATCCTCTCCCCATAATCCAAGTATAATGGAGTATATAATGCGTGTAAGGGAATAATATACCATTGCTACATTAGACTGCCTTGATTCCTCCAAAGTATGCCAGGAAAAAGAATCAGATTAACAAATGATATTGCTTGGAATATTATGGAGGAATCGGTGTTTTGTGGGCCATGTGTTGTGGCTGAATTGGGGTTAAATTTTCTTTATACCATTTTATATATAAAATATTATATATATATATATATCATACAATTTATTTTAAGTCAAAAGTTATAGAAGAGAACAAAACATCCTTCGTGCAGTGAACGGAGCTGAGGTGCCCAGCCACGTGCTATGATTGACTGGTTATGAGTATGGTGCCGAGTCAGTATACAGTTGATAATAATGCCATCCGGACCTGCCACGTGGTCTTATTGGGAGAACATTACTGTATTGTAGTTGACGGTACAAGATTACAACCAACACCAGTAACTCCCATGTAATTGGCAGATACTGTATACGTGTCACCCTGTCCCACTGTATGTAACCGTCGACCAATCAGCGTTAGCCTGTACCTCTTTGTATGTCGGTTGTGAACATTTACCGTCAGCGGGAGAAAGACAAGAATCGGGGAGGGTGGGAGTTAAGGGAACGGCTGGAAAGACACCATTTCTCTACTTTTATCGGAATGTTGTCGTTGTAGCCTCCCTGGGAACCAATTGAACCTCAGTTTAACCCCTGGAATCCGACTGACTCACTTGGGTTCCACAGACTTCAATATATCTTGCTTGAATAGGTGGTGTGAGTGTGTGTGTGTGTGTAGATGGGGGGGGGAGGTTATAGAGTGTAGGAGGAAAAGGAGAGGAGGCACGAGGGAAGGAGGGAAGCATAGAGTGGAGGAGGAAAATGAGAGGGGAAGGAGGGAAGTATACGGTAGAGGAGAGAGAGATGGGCGAAAGTAAATGGTGGATGAGGGAGAGGAGAGTGAAAATGGGAGGAGAGGAGAGGGAAAATTGGATGGGAGGAGAGAAGAAAGGGATAGAAAGAAATCAGAGAAAGATACAAATGAAGGAAGAAGATGAAATGGAACACGGAATTTCAGGGGAATACGAGGGTAAAAAAAAAGAAAACTATAGAAATTTCCCTCCACCCCTACCTCTACTTTCATCCACCCCTACCCCTACTTCCCTCCACACCTGCCTCTAATACTTTCATCCACCTCTACCTCCACCCCTACCCGTACTTCTTCCCTCCACCCCCACCCCTGCTTCCCTCCACACCTACCTCTAATACTTTCATCCACCCCTACCTCCACCCCTACCTGTACTTCTTCCCTCCACCCCTACCCCTGCTTCCCTCCACCCCTACTCCTACTTCCCTCCACCCCTCTCCCCCAGCTTCCATCCACACCCCATACCCCCTTCCATTTTCAGTGCCTGGAATGTCTATTGGCTTGTTAGTTTGTCTCGCGGTGCGCCATTGGTTCGCCATGTTTCAGGTTGGCGTGATTTGATTGGCTGGGAATGTTTACGTAACCCTTTGTGTGATCTGATTGGTTGATTGGTGTTGTTTCAGCCGTGATGTGGTTAAGGGGGTGTGGGAGTAAGGGACAGGCTTGGGGGGGACTGGGGGGAGTGCGGGAATAAGGGGACAGGCTTGGGGTGGGTAGAAAGTCTGTCCCCTAGTCCCACAACCCCCAACCCCAAGCCTGATCCCCCTACTCCTACACCCAACAAAAAAATATATTCTTGTAATTTTTGTTTTATGTGATTTGATATGAGTCGATGGACATGTAATGTTTCAGTCTGTGTGATCTGATTGGTTGGTAATGTATTAATCGGTGTGATCTGATTGGTTGGTAATGTATTAATCTGCGTGATCTGATTGGCTGGTAATATATTAATCTGCGTGATCTGATTGGCTGGTAATATATTAATCTGCGTGATCTGATTGGCTGGTAATATATTAATCTGCGTGATCTGATTGGCTGGTAATATATTAATCTGCGTGATCTGATTGGCTGGTAATATATTAATCTGCGTGATCTGATTGGCTGGTAATGGTGGTGTTGACGTGTCGTGATGTTTTGATCCACGTGAACTGATGGGCTGTGAGGCTCAATTGTTTTCATTTGATTGTCGTTTATGTGGGGATTGTGGTAGGTGTTTGTGTGTTTGTTACTCTCGTGTTTGTGTGTTTGTTGATCTCGTTTGTTTGTTTGTTTGTTTCTCTCGTGTTTGTTTGTTAGCCTACTCTCATGTTTGTTGTTACTCGTGTTTGTTTGTTAGCCTACTCTCATGTTTGTTTGTTATTCTCGTGTTTGTTTTATGTTTGCTCCTTTATTGACAACTTTATGACACTTCTAGATTTACCACCGAGGGAAAAATCTGTAACGTCATAATGTCTTATAAATGATTACTTGTTTAGTCAAGAGGGAAGTTCTCCTCATCCTCCTCTCGAATGTTTAGAATATCTCCTCATAGGTGTGTGAGTGAGTGTGTGTGTGTGTGTGTGTGTGTGTGTGTGTGTGTGTGTGTGTGTGTGTGTGTGTGTGTGTGAGTGAGTGAGTGTGTGTGTGTGTGTGTGTGTGTGTGTGTGTGTGTGTGTGTGTGTGTGTGTGTGTGTGTGTGTGTGTGTGTGTGTGTGTGTGTGTGTGTGTGTGTGTGTGTGTGTGTGTGTGTGTGTGTGTGTGTGTGTGTGTGTGTGTGTGTGTGTTGTTGTAAGGGTTAGTGTGTGTGTAAGCGAGGGTGAAATTGAAGGCAGGAGTGAGTGAGACCCCTTCAGCACTAATCCTATTTTTGTTGTACTGTGTGTATGTGTGTGTGAGAGAGTGTGTGTGTGTAGACCATCAGTGTAAATTTTCGTTAATATTGTAATGATAGTTTTGAGGGAATGAGAAGGAATAGGAGTGGCTGTCGTACACTCTAACTACCTTTATCAGTTTTCCTTTCCATCAAATCTCCAAGAATTAAACCAAGTCATCGACCCTAGAAAACCCGGTAACTGGTAACTGTGAACTTGTAACCTCAGCGAGAAGGAGCTTAGAGGAGCAGTCTTGTAGAGGGTGGGTTTGGGTGTTAGGGGATGGATGGATGACTTATGTATGGCTTCCTGTCTTAAGTATAGGCTACACACACCCACACACACACACACACACACATCTCCCCTTCCTACCTTCCCTCCTCTGTCTGCTGCTCTCCTCTCCTCTCCCTCTTCTCTCCTGCATCTAACCTCACCTCACGCTACCTTCACTCCTGCATCATAACCTCACCTCACCTCACCTCACCTCTTCTCAACATACGCCTCAACTCCACATTTCACCTCACCTCACCTCACTTCACTTCCCCCTGGCCGCCTCCGTGTTATTAAAGATGGACCTTGGTGGTAGCAGTGACCCAGAACCCCTGACAATAATTCACTGCCTACCGGACCCCATCTCAACCTACCTGCAAACTCAACCCAAACTCCACACTCTCCCACCAGGGTATAGATACACACACACAGGTTGGAATGATTAGGGATTTATATTTATAGATTCCTTGGGTGGTATAACTCTTGATGTATTGATTAGTAGTGTGGATAACGAAGCCTTTAAATCGTTACAATGTCGGAAGGAAGCAGTACTAAGGTCCAAAAGTTTAAAGACTATTATAATTGTTTAGTCATATATAGACAAAGGCTTATGTGTTTGGATCTCCAACAGTAAGTCTTTATGGTTGCCTGGTTTAACAAATGACCACGATGGGTTTCCATTTAACGCGTAACATGGTTTGGTGTTAAACAGTATATACGGTATGCCAAATATTAGACTTTGCTTGTATGCTAGAGTCTACCGTTTGCTGTAGTTAACATACAGTATGTAAGAGATTCAAATGCTAACAGCGATCCCATAATATTTCACTTATGATGGTATATTGAATAACCGAGTTAAAATGAAAATATGAATATTCATCCAACACCATCATCACCATGTGTAACAGTTCTGTGTTCACAATAGGAAAAAAGTTAAAATGTTCTTACTATTTTGTATGTACTGTACATCTCCATTTCCACACACATTAGGGGAAGTCGTTTAGGAGAAAATAAGGAGATAATTTAAAGCTTAAGTGCTCTCGGTAACTGCAGGAGTGTCTTGTTAAAGTGGAAACTTGTTAACAACGGACCTTACTGGAGGGGAGGGGAGGGGAGGGGTATCGGGTGTGATGGGAGGGGAAAAAAGAGGAGGAGGAATGCTATAGATAAGGCGAGATGTGTTAGAGTGTCAAAATGGAAAGGGGAAAAAGACAGTCATTAATGGATTGAGGGCTTTTTCTGTGTCGTATAAAATCGTCTACCGTAAGTTGGAGCATGTTAAACTTAAATAGAGGACGTCTTATAGAGGGTAATGGTAATAGATAATACTCTTTTTGTCACGAGATAAAAAGGAGTTTGAGAAATAAACAAACCAAAAAATCAATTACTGTTTAAAGAGTAAAGTGTCAAAATCATGAGATAAAAAAAAAGTAGTTTGGAGAAAAATACATAAAAAAAAAAAACTCAATTACTGTTTAATGATAAAGTGTCAGAATAGTGAATGAATGTAAAGGATAAAATAATGAAGGATATAGTGTAACGGGACAGCATACGATTTACTGAGTGCCCAAAGAACGAAGGGAAACGAGAGGGACAAAATTTATATACTGATGAAAATATGAGTGAATTATTGACATGGAGTGAATGAAACAGATGAAATAAAATAAAGGAGAGGGCGTAGGAAGAGATGGAACGAAGAGTGAAGCAAGGGCAAGAGAAAGGGAAGGAAAATGAAATGCAGGAAATAAAGTAGGTAAAATGACTGAGGAAAAGAGAGAGAAAGGGAAGGAAAATGAAATACAGGAAATAAATAAAGTAGGTAAAATGGCTGAGGAAAAGAGAGAGAGAATACTTGGACAAGGAACCAGGAGAAACGGGGATAACGAAGAACAGAGAAAACAGAAGTGGATGTAAGGAGGAAAAATACGGAATTGCACAGAACAGAGACAGTGTGAAAGTGAGAGCAAGGAGAGAGAGAGAGAGAGAGAGAGAGAGAGAGAGAGAGAGAGTGAGAGAGAAAGAGAGAGAGAGAGAGAGAGAGAGAGAGAGAGAGAGAGAGAAAGAGAGAGAGGGAGTGTGTGTGTGTGTAGCAGAGAAAGAGTGCTAAGAAGGGCAGTATTACAGAGGAAGTGTGTCAGGGGATGCAAATGGAAGTCTGGATTATTGAACGAGGGTGTGTGAAGAGGGAGTGACAGTGAAGGGGAAGGGGATGACACACAGAAAGGAAAGAGAGAGAGAGAAAGAGGGAGAGAGATAGAATGACATTGAGGGAAGAGAATTGAGAGAGAGAGAGAGAGAGAGAGAGAGAGAGAGAGAGAGAGAGAGAGAGAGAGAGAGAGAGAGAGAGAGAGAGAGAGAGAGAGAGAGAGAGAATTGGAAGGTATTGGGTGTGACAACATTTAGAAAAGGAAAGGGTGAAAAGGAAAGAACAAAAAATATGTAGAGGGAACGACAGACAGACAGACAGACAGACAGGGCAGAAAAAAACTGTGAATGTGTGAAAGTTAGAGGAAAAAAGAGATAGGAAAGGAGTATCAGTAGGGGAGAGAAAAGTAGGACGTGACAGTAGAAAGGGAGGAATTTTTCAGAGAGAGAGAGAGAGAGAGAGAGAGAGAGAGAGAGAGAGAGAGAGAGAGAGAGAGAAAGAGAGAGAGAGAGAGAGAGAATGCGTTCCAGTGGTAATTGTTTCCACCAGCTCTGCATGTTACGTCGAGGAAGGGGTTGTTATTATTATTATTATTATTATTATTATTATTATTATTATTATTATTATTTCACATACGATTTTTACACATGGAAGTGAATTTGACCGCAGAAATAAAAGGGCAAAGAACCATTGTATATTATATAATTTGCTTTTACACTCTTTCTTTTACAAGCTTACTTACCATTGCGGAATTATGAAATTGTATTCGTCTGTAATCTTAATGTTCTCGGTTGCTTAATTCAGTGTTCCCTGTGGACTCCCTTTGTCTTTCCTGATCTCTCTCTCTCTCTCTCTCTCTCTCTCTCTCTCTCTCTCTCTCTCTCTCTCTCTCTCTCTCTCTCTCTCTCTCTCTCTCTCTCTCTCTCTCTCTCTCTCTCTCTCTCTCTCTCAGCTTAACAGGAGGAGAGCAAACACAACGAGATGGAAGCCAGAGTGGTGTTATGGTAAGAAGGTTGACAAAGGATGAGGTACAGTTTGCTAGTGATGAAGGGGAAAGGTAGAGGGAAGGAGGAGGACAGGTAGAGGGAATGAGAGGGTCTGGTAGAGAGAAGGAGGGGGTCTGGTAGAGGGAAGGAGGGGGACAGGTAGAGGGAAGGAGGGGGACAGGTAGAGGGAAGGAGGGTGACAGGTAGGAGGAAGGAGGGGTACAGGTAGAGGGAAGGAAGAAGGAAAAGGAGGGAATGAAATTAATTGTGAAGGCATGATAAAAGTGGTAGACGATGAGGTCGACTATGGGAGGGACAGGTCGACTGTGTATATATATTTTAATTAATGGTCTATGAAGTTTAACTCCTTCTTAATTATTACTTCCTCCATGGGATTCCCGACCATGGCAGAACCCCTTCGTCTGAACCGTGATGTCTTTGTAAAGTTTATCATCACTCAGGAGACCCCAGATAAAAACACGGTACAGTCTGCGAAAAACGTCGTGTCGCCACCACATCTGCCAAGTCATGAAATACTGTATGGAAATATAAGCTTCATCGGCTCGTAAACTGAAGAACCAGAGAAGCTGAATAGTTTCCCCCTTGGATATTGTCATTTAGTATGGTTATTATTCGTTAAGAAGTGCCGAGTAAGGCGACACGGCTTTTCCACCTATACTGTACATTCCTTCCTTTATATCATTGGCATTTTAAGTGGATTCTCGAGCTCAGAATGCAGCCCCCCTCCCCTCACCCCCCACCCCCCTCTCCCTACTCACTCCACTCCCCCTCTGCGGTGAAAACTAACACCACGTTCCCCAGACGACAAGCACAGAGCTATGTCATGTCGCATTCTTTACCCGCTGTCAGGCTTTTAGTGTGTGTGTGTGTGTGTGTGTGTGTGTGTGTGTGTGTGTGTGTGTGTGTGTGTGTGTGTGTGTGTGTGTGTGTGTGTGTGTGTGTGTGTGTGTGTGTGTGTGTGTGTGTGTGTGTGTGTGTGTGTGTGTGTTATTTCACCACCGATTACAGTAAGTAAATAAAAATATATACTGTAGTATGTATGTTTAATATGTACACGGTGTACTATATCTGTTTGTGTGTAAACCACTAGTTCATACGTATTTGGTTTTCCTCCGTATGTGTATTTATATTAAAAGTAGAGGACGCGTGATGTTAATCGAATTTGTTTTGTTTTGTTAAATGTATATATTAATATGAATACTCAGTGAGACAATTAAAATTATAACGCTTCTGAAATTATTCCCCGCATCTACAGTCTATAATAATAATAATGGGTGGTGACAATGGACGTTTAACTCAGTACATGATATGAAACGTGAGGCCTTGTGCTTTCTACCGTGTTATTGGGGATTTGTCAATTATTTATCCTCTGCCTCAGTAACTATAAATGGGTTTCAATTTCATGGTAATGTAATTGGTGGTATGTTGTGTGTAGTTGATAATAGCGGTCTTGGTTGTGCAAAAATAATGTATACGTAATTACACATAAATATTAAATTGCTTGCACTATTTGTTGATAACTAAATTGATTGCCTATGTGTATACGGGTATATGCACGCACCAATACATTTTAATTAATACATACCTAGACTTATATAAATACTTATACATAATTATAGTATGCACAATAATTATATTGTTGGAGAGTTTTTGAGTTTTGTTGAGATTTGGGAGCGTCGATTTCTGAAAGTATAAAAAAAGCCTAGTAATGAAAACGCGACGTGTGTGTGTGTGTGTGTGTTTGTTTGTTTTACCTGGTCTTGATCAGGTGCTGGACACATGTTCACCAACTGTTACCCTCCCAGAATGAGCTTAGTTCTCGTAGTGACCGATCTTTGTCTAAGGCTGGAACCTTTTTCCACACACCGAGATAGCGAGGTCACAACTCCTCGACTTACATCCCGTACCTATTCTCTGCTAGGTGAACAGGGGTTACACATTTAAGGAAACAATCCCAAACTGTCTCCACCCGACAGGGGATTCGAACCTGTGAGCTGAAGATGTGAGCTGAGCGCGCTAACCACTACACCACCGGGCTGTGTGTGTGTGTGTGTGTGTGTGCAACTTCGTACCCCCACCAAAAAAAAAAAAAAAAAAAAAAAACTGGAACTCCAGATATTATTTTAGACTTCAGTTCTTGAGGCGATCAGGTTCAAATCCAGGAGAGATTACCGGCATGAGAGGGGGATGAACTGAACTGATACTAATTCACACCGACACTAACACGATAATCTGACACCTGGGTAATGGAAACAAGAGAAAGTAAAGAGTTATCGAGTAATGAGGTGCCCGGGTGGAAAGAGTGAGAGGCTTGGCTTGGCTTGGCTGAGGAGGCGTCACTGTAAAGCCTGGATTGAGACGGATGGAGATGAACGAGGAGATTCATTCGCACATTTAGAGATCACTTTTGAGACAGACCCACAGACCGTGGTGGTGGTGGTTGTGGTGGTGGTTGTGGTGGTTGTGTGGAGGTATTGCGGTTGTGATGATGGTAGTTGTAGTTGTGGTTTGGTGGGTGGGCCATTGACAGCATCGGCCAACAAGTTCGTCAGTCAAACTCTGCCACTCAGTCAGCTAGAAAACCTACAATTCACTCAGCCAGTCAATCAGACAGCCCGGGAGCCTGCCAGTCTGAGATCCAGCCTGATATCTTAGCCAAACTTTTATCTATACAAAGCCATTGTGACAACCAATATATACTGATAGCTAAGGGAAAACTACACAACCATACAACAATCAACCAATAAAATACAACACAACCACACACCAAGCAACACAGCCGACCTAAAAACACAGCAAATACAGATATCACACACAACCAACAGTATACACACCTCACAACCATCTAACCTAACCACACAGTCAACACAACCAGCTAACCTAACCACACAGTCAACACAACCAGCTAACCTAACCACACAGTCAACACAACCAGCTAACCTAACCACACAGTCAACACAATCAGCTAACCTAACCACCCAGCCAACACAACCAGCTAACCTAACCACACAGTCCAACACAACCAGTCAGTCAGCACAACACAACTCACACAATCAACCAACCCACCAACCAACACAGCTTCACCCCAGGGCGGCCTGATTGTCGATTTAGATCCTTGTTCAGATTTTATTGTATGGTGGTGGACCGTGTCGTTTTTAGATGTCCTCCCTCAACCATTTGCCCAAAATGTCTTTGTTCGGTAGAGGGAACAGAAAGATTTTAGGGGGCCATTCTTTTCTTTTCCTGTTCGTGATTTCGTTGCTAGACCGTTTTTTGTCATTCTATTATTCTTATTTCTTGATTATTATTTGCATTAGAGGTTATTTTACGCCATAAGTAATTTATATTAAAGTAGTATATTATATACTGTAATTCGCCCCCATTACAGCATTAGTGAAGGAATTTGCCGTACATAACTTACCGAAATAGTAAATACTTATGTGACGTCTATAACTTATAAGAGTTCTGGAGGTGGTTTTAGAGACATTGATAATGGCCCCTTTCTTAATCTGTATTCGCTATCTATCCAATTAGTGTACACCGATATTGGTCTATTCATTTATTTATCGATCTATCTATCTTAAAAGTTAAGCGGCTGGTGGGACTTGTCTATTCAAGAATGAAAGAGACGTTTGCCTTTGGTATTCCTGTGGCTGTTTGTATGTATGGAGACGAAGAAACGAGAGCCCTTTGGAACTGCAGCCGACGTTCCCCAAAATCAGAGCGTCCCGGAAAAACGTTGTGTGTATATATATATAGAAAGAGAAAGAGGGCGAAACTTTAGAACAAATTCAGCTAACAAGGTTAACTCGATCTGACATGGAAAGTTTAGCCAGAGAGAAGTTGTGTGTGGATCCCGCGGGAGCTGAGATTCACGAGTGCTGAGGAGGAGGAGGAGCTGATAGAAGAAGAAAAAAGGAAAGGGTAAAACTGGAGGAAGAGGAGGAGGAGCTGATAGAAGAAGAAGAAAAAAGGAAAGGGTAAAACTGGAGGAGGAGGAGGAGGAGCTGATAGAAGAAGAAAAAGACGAAAGGGTAAAAGTGGAGGAGGAGGAGGAGGAGCTGATAGAAGAAGAAGAAAAAGACGAAAAGGTAAAAGTGGAGGAGGAGGAGGAGGAGCTGATAGAAGAAGAAGAAAAAAGGAAAGGGTAAAACTGGAGGAGGAGGAGGGTGGTTAATTAAGAGGAAGATAATGTTGAGGAAGAGGAGGAATAAGAACATGTGGATTAAAATGTTTTGTAGTCTAATAGGAATGAATCAGTAACCTCCTAAACACACACACAGAAGATGGATTAATTCTCCTACCGTATTTTGTATTTTCTTCAAGTAATCACATAACATTATCATCATCATTATATTTATACACACCTTCACCACCACCACTTCCATCACCACCACTACCATCACCACCACCACTACCACCACCACCACCACCACCACAAACACCACCTTTACCATCACCAACAACCACTTTTCCCTACCTCCCCCAACAACACCAGAAACACCACCACTACCACTACCAACAACCACTTTTCCCTACCTCCCCCAACAACACCAACAACATCACCACACTCACCACCATCACCACTACCACCACCACCACCACCATCACCACCATCACCACCACCAGAACCACCACAAACACCACCACCACCATCTTAGAACCATTGTCTCAGTCGCCTGAAAAATTCGCTGCCATTCACCTTCCAGACACCAGAAGAATGAGGAAATGTCACTATTTTTCTCACTCTGTCTGTATGTAGGTTTGACTCTTTTTTTCTTAAGGTCCC
>JAWZYT010005678.1:0-12500 GCA_034508575.1 Petrolisthes manimaculis
GTAGTAGTAATAGTAGTAGTAGTAGTAGTAGTAGTAGTGAGTAGAGAGAGAGAGAGAGAGAGAGAGAGAGAGAGAGAGAGAGAGTTACCATGGCATCACAAGTCATCATAAAATACATATATGAATGAGTGTGTGTCAATCACCTGCCTGGACACAAACAGTAGCCTATACACCTGTACAGTTATAAGATGATAACCACCGTCTATGTGAACTCCTTGCAGGCTATACTACACCATTAACTTCCCGAGGTCAACCCTGGACGAGGCTGGGTGGATAAGGATGATACAAGACCTGGGGAGAAGGTGTATCAGGAACATAGTGGGGATGTTGGTGCCTGACACGTCCATAACAAGCCATCAGGAAGACCAAATCGACACCATCTGCCTTAACACTTTGGGGGCATTGTTTGGCAGGTGAGTCTCCCTTCCTCCTACAATATTTTAGCCCCCCCCCCCCCCACACACACACACTGTCCTCTCTCTCCACTACTATACATACATACAGTATACTATACATCTCCCTCTCTCCCTCCTCTTTCACATCCCATATATATACAGTATACTCATATATATAATAGCCACCTCCCACACACACACACACACACTGTCCCCTCTCTCCACTACTATACATACATACAGTATACTATACATCTCCCTCTCTCCCTCCTCTTTCACATCCCATATATATACAGTATACTCATATATATAATAGCCACCTCCCATCATTTTGGGTTGGGTTGCAGAACAATAAATTCAACATTACTTTATTGCATTATTTATTTTATACTTTTTATCAATTTCCAGAGATGATTTCAACGACTTCAAGAAATAGTTGATCTCTGTAATGGCAAATGTTCAGCTGATCAACCAGACATCGGATTACATGAACTCAATCCACCTAATTCCATAATTCTCTCTCTCTCTCTCTCTCTCTCTCTCTCTCTCTCTCTCTTATATATATATAATTAATATTACTTACATATTTAAAAAACTTTATGGTGGTACAGGGGTAGGGGGACAGGCTGGGGGGGGCGTAGAAAGCCTGTCCCCTATTCCCACACCCCACTAACACCCCCCCTCAAACCTGTCCTCCTACTCCTGCACCCCCTCCCCCCAAGTCGTCCCCCTATTCCCCCGCACCCCCCGAACAAGCCTGTCCCCCTACCCCCCCCCCCCTGCACCCCCCTAAGCCTGTCCCCTTATTCTATTAAACAATTGATTGATATTAGGCACCACAACAGTGAGAGAGAGAGTGTGTGTGTGTGTGTGTGTGTGTATAAGAGAGAGAGTGTGTGTGTGTGTGTGTGTGTGTATAAGAGAGAGAGTGTGTGTGTGTGTGTGTGTATAAGAGAGAGAGTGTGTGTGTAAGAGAAGCAGATTCTCTAAATTGTATTACTGTATAATTAATTACTATATAATTAATTACTATATAATTCCTTATTATATAATTCCTTACTATATAATTAATTACTTTATAATTAATTACAATATAATTACTTACTATATAATTAATTACTATATAATTAATTACTATAATAATTACTATATAATTAATTATTATATAACAATTACTATATAACAATTACTATATAACAATTACTATATAATTAATTACTATATAATTAATTACTATATAACAATTACTATATAACAATTACTATATAATTAATTACTATATAATTAATTACTATATAATTAATTACTATAAAATTAATTACTATATAATTAATTACTATATAATTAATTACTATATAATTCCTTACTATATAATTACTTACTATATAATTCCTTACTATATAATTAATTACTATATAATTAATTACTGTATAATTAATTACTTTATAATTAATTACAATATAATTAATTACTATATAATTAATTACTAAATAATTGATTACTATAATAATTACTATATAATTAATTACTATATAACAATTACTATATAACAATTAGTATATAATTAATTACTATATAATTAATTACTATATAATTAATTACTATATAATTAATTACTATATAATTAATTACTATATAATTGATTACTATATACTGTATTGTAATTCCCTAATATAATATTCAAAGGGGCAACAAATATTATATACATTTGTCATCTATATAATTCCTTTATATAAAATAATAATAATAATAATAATAATAATAATACTAATAATACTAATAATGGGTTGTTGCATGGACTAGTTTATAGGAATCCTTTAGAGGGTAATGGAGTGTTTTAATTCCTCCAAAGTATGCCAGGAAACAGCATCAGATTAACACTAATAATAGTGGACCTGTTGCCTGGAATAATGTGTAGGAATTGTTTTGTTCCAAAGTTACCAACACTGTACTTATACCCTTCATTAATTATGTTAGTGGTGTGATTCCTATATGTACAGTTACCACCACTTATAACTGATACACGTGATGAGGAATGACAATGCTCACTGTACCTCTTATAAGTGATGCTAATTGTACATATACCTATACATACATACATACATATATATACATACATACAAACAGTTGCCCTCAATGGTACTAATAGGGGATCTCTATCTCTCTCCTATATACATACATACATACATGTACATATACATACATACATACACACATATAAATACATACATACATATACATCATATACATACATACATGCATACATACATACATACACATACATATATATACATACATACACATACATACATATACATACATACATACACATACATACATATACATACATACATACATACATATACATACATATAGTTTATAGGAATCAAACACCAACAACAAAATCTTACATTAAGTAGTTAGTTTTTATTACTTATATCCTGTAGTTATCTGGTTATTCAATAAAAATAATTATAATATTATTATTGACTTTTGATATCCTATGGTTACATTGATGGTTGTATTGTTTCAAAGATTTGGAATAATAAATAATAAATAAGAATAAATAATAATAAATGATAATTAATAATAATAAATAATAAAAAATAAATAATAAAAAATAAATAATAATAAAAAATAATAATAAAAAAATAATAATAATAAAAAATAATAATAAAAAATTAATAATAAAAAAAATAAAAAAAATAATAATAAAAAAATAATAATAAAAAAAATAATAAAAAAAAAAATAAAAAATAAATAATGATAAAAAAAAAATAAAAAAAAATAAAAAAAATAATAAAAATAATAATAGAAAAATAATAATAAAAAAAAAAAAAAATAATAATAATAATGATAAAAAAATAAAATAAAAAAAAAAAATAATAAAAATAAAATAAAAATAATAATAAAAAATAATGATAATAAAAAATAATAAAATAATAATAATAATAATAATAATAATAAAAATAATAATAAAAAAATAATAATAATAAAAAATAATAATAAAAAAATAATAATAATAAAAAAAAAAATGATAAAAAGATAAAAAAAAAAAAAAAAAAAAAAAATAAGTATAATAATAATTTATCTAAAATCAGTACAGAACCTGTTCTCTCCCCCTGGTTTAGGAACCAACACACAGGGTGAACTCTATGGACTATTACTAGGTTCTATTAAATCATTCTTTAACATTATTATACTCTATCTCTTTCCTCATAATCTCTCTTTTTTCTGGATTTACTCTGTATGGATGTTGTTTAATTAATTGGTCTAACGTCATCGACTTCCACGTCATGTACTATTGCATTTATTCTCCTGGGAGTATCAGGAAACAGAGGTTTGTACTTATTTATTTATGATCTTGTTCACTTCTTCTTTTTCATCTCCACTCCAATGTTTCAGCTTTTCATCCAACTGTTTCAACACTGTCCAGTTTTCCAGGCATTGTCCTTCACATTTTACTAGATTCTCATCCTTCGTTACCTTTCCCTTCTCGAACTTGACAAGGTTTCCACAATTCATGTTATGTTTTTTTTTTCAACCTTCTCCCTATCTTGGTATGGTTTTAACATGTGGATAATTATGGCATAACTGATTTCCTTTACGTCTTCCTGGAGTTTTCACTAGATAGTTGATGTGAGTAATTTTCTTTTCCACAACCCAAGGCCCACAATACTTTGCATTCATTGGGTTTCCTTGTAATGGAAACAGCACTAATACTTTGTCGCCAGGCAAGAAGCTTCTCTCTCGTACATTTCTATCATACCACTTCTTCATATCAATTTGAGATGCCTTTAGATTCTCACAAGCAATCTCTCTGGCCCTCATCGTTTCCTTTTAACTTCATCACATAACTCAACAAATTTGGTGCCTCTACATTTCCCAGCCAATTCTCCTTTAACCTCCTCAACGGTCCTCTGACTTCATGCCCATCCATATACGAGCTCAAAAGGACTGAAGGCAGTTGACTCCTGTATAGCATCTCTCAAAGCGAATAATGGCAATGGCACTGCTTCATCCCAGTCTTTTTCTATCTCCATACAATATGTCCTCAGTGTGGTCTTCAGTGTCTGCTGAAATCCGCTCTTTATCCACACCTAATGAATTGGAATAATAACACTTGATGTGCCAATACCCACCACATCAACTTCACTTCCTCCCCTGTAAATGTGTCGTCACTCCACTCAACAGTATCTCTAAGCACAAGACTTAAATTGGCACCAGTGTCCCTTAATATTTCTATTTTTTCCTCTTCCCCTCCATCTGCTCTTATATGCCCTTCAGTAATAAAAGGTTTAAACTCAACGGCAGGCAAAACTTTCTTAAAACAGTTAATACTTGGATGTTTCTTTAAACTCTCACCTCTTGACACTGTTAGTCCTGCTTCTTTGGAACCTTCGAGCTCATAACATTGATTCTTTATGTGACCCAGCTTACCACAATGTTGACATCTGGGTTGGGTAGCACAGTACAAACTCAAGTGTCCAAGTTCACCACATGTATAGCATCTTATTCTTGAGTTTCTCTGTCTTGGAGTAGCATTGACATTGTTACCTTTAAAAGGGGATGAGTATTCTGCCTGGTTCTTCCCGTACTCATTTGTATACTTAGAATGACCATAGCCCTGTGCAGGATTCGCTATAGTGATTTGTGCTCCTATTTCCATCTTTAAAACCACTTGGATGATGATTGGGTCTCACCTTTGACTCTATACTGTCCTTGGAGAATTCATGGGCCATCTTTAGTTGATGGGCCTTACGTGCTGCTTCTAGTATATCCCTCATGTCGAGACGTATAATCTCGTATTTCATCTCTGGCTTTAAATTGTCCATGAACTGTTCCATCATCACCATCTCATCTACATCCTCTATTTTCCTCACACATTTGGCCTTTTTCCATTTACCATACTTGAGGATACATTCTCTGGCCACTTCCAAATGTGTCTGGTTTGACAGCCTCTTTACATCTCTGAAGCGTCTTGTGTATACTTCAGGATCTACTATGGCAGTTTGTAATACTGCTTCCTTCACAATGCAATAGTCTTGGCACTCTTCTATACTCAGACTAATAAACGCTTCTCTTGCTTACCCTCTCAGCTTTGTCTGCACTAGAAAGGCCCATTCCTCTTCTGGCCATTTTCTCAGGGTTGCAATCTTTTCAAAGTGAATGAAGACATTTTCTGCTTCTTCATCCATGAACTCTGACATAAGGTTTACCTGATTTTCAGCTGAACTTCTTGTGTGACCCCTCCTTCTTGGCTGTATTTTTCTTGTTGCTTCTCTCTGCATTTCATCTTTTAGAGTAGACTGCAGTTCAACATTATAACATCCAGCTAACTCTTTTAATTCTTCAATAGTGCATTGGTAGATAAAATGCAGATCTTCTGTTTCCAGATATTTTCCTACAGGGCTAGATTCCATTATTACAGCAGTCTTCTTTTTCACTTTAAAATTTTAAAATCACAATCTTCTCAAGAATTTTCTTTCTTGAGATCCCGGACAGGCCCCCACTTGTGTTACGCCCCCAGTCGTTCAACTTCTCCCGGGTCGACTGAGGCACGCAATCAGGTTAATCAATAGAAGATCAAATCAAACACTTCAAAAGCTTCTAAGCTTTATTCTTCTTTTCTCTTGATCTTATCTCTCTCTCTCTCAACTCTGCTTTACAATGTCTTTCTAAACTCTCTATTATATTTTGTAGGCATCCTAGCCCAATATTATATTCTGTAGACATCCTGGAATACAACAAAGTAAAGTAGTGACATCTTCTATCTAATGGTGAAGATGTCACCAAAACATAATGACGGTAGTGAGGATGTGTTCACGCCGTAATCATCTTCCACTTAATAGTGAAGATGTTAACACTTGTCTCTACTAAACATAAAGGATTATATGACATAATATGGGTAGTGAAGATATCTGGTAGTGAAGATGTCACACCGTAACAATATTAATATTAATATTAATATTAATGTTCCGGTTTCACCTTCATTAGAGGGCTACTTATAATAACTTACTTAATACTTACTTATATGAGTCACTTAAACACTCAGACTTACACCCGTCACATGATGCTCCAATACTGCTAGCCTAAGCTTGAACGGGAAGAGTACAGGACTCACTTTCTGTGGGAACCACTAACACGCCAGCATAAAGTGACGACACAGTTCATATCATACACAAGGGAAGCGCCCTAGTTTGCGCTCCTATAGCTCTCAGTTAGCTACAGATAACCGACCCGATCACAGGTTACTCTAGCGTGTTATCTCTCTTTAAAGTTAGCTTCCTAGCCTAGATTAAACCCGTGTCTACACTGTTCTAGAAAAAAATCAATTTTCAGGCAAAAAAAATGCTAAAACACGTTTTTTTGGCCCAAAAAGTCGATTTGTGCATGCATCTTCGATACCCGTTTATATCCCAAATTTAGCCCAAAAACACCGAAAAATCGAGTTTTTTGGGTCTCAGAAGTGATTTGTACTGTGCTAGAAAAATTTCAATTTTCAGGCAAAAAAAATGCTAAAACACGTTTTTTTGGCCCAAAAAGTCGATTTGTGCATGCATCTTCGATACCCGTTTATATCCCAAATTTAGCCTAAAAACACCGAAAAATCGAGTTTTTTGGGTCTCAGAAGCGATTTGTACTGTGCTAGAAAAATTTCAATTTTCAGGCAAAAAAAATGCTAAAACACGTTTTTTTGGCCCAAAAAGCCGATTTGTGCATGCATCTTCGATACCCGTTTATATCCCAAATTTAGCCTAAAAACACCGAAAAATCGAGTTTTTTGGGTCTCAGAAGCGATTTGTACATCTCAACACTGTTCTAGAAAAAAATCAATTTTCAGTTAAAAAAATTCTAAAACACGTTTTTTTGGCCCAAAAAGTCGATTTGTGCATGCATCTTCGATACCCGTTTATATCCCAAATTTAGCCTAAAAACACCGAAAAATCGAGTTTTTTGGGTCTCAGAAGCGATTTGTACTGTGCTAGAAAAATTTCAATTTTCAGGCAAAAAAAATGCTAAAACACGTTTTTTTGGCCCAAAAAGTCGATTTGTGCATGCATCTTCGATACCCGTTTATATCCCAAATTTAGCCTAAAACACCGAAAAATCGAGTTTTTTGGGTCTCAGAAGCCATTTGTACATGTCTACACTGTTCTAGAAAAAAATCAATTTTCAGGCAAAAAAAATGCTAAAACACGTTTTTTTTGCCCAAAAAGTCGATTTGTGCATGCATCTTCGATACCCGTTTATATCCCAAATTTAGCCTAGAAACACCGAAAAATCGAGTTTTTTGGGTCTCAGAAGCGATTTGTACTGTGCTAGAAAAATTTCAATTTTCAGGAAAAAAAAATGCTAAAACACGTTTTTTTGGCCCAAAAAGTCGATTTGTGCATGCATCTTCGATACCCGTTTATATCCCAAATTTAGCCTAAAAACACCGAAAAATCGAATTTTTTGGGTCTCAGAAGCGATTTGTACATGTCTACACTGTTCTAGAAAAATTTCAATTTTCAGGCAAAAAAAATGCTAAAACACGTTTTTTGGCCCAAAAAGTCGATTTGTGCATGCATCTTCGATACCCGTTTATATCCCAAATTTAGCCTAAAGCACCGAAAAATCGAGTTTTTTGGGTCTCAGAAGCCATTTGTACATGTCTACACTGTTCTAGAAAAAAATCAATTTTCAGGCAAAAAAAATGCTAAAACACGTTTTTTGGGCCCAAAAAGTCGATTTGTGCATGCATCTTCGATACCCGTTTATATCCCAAATTTAGCCTAAAAACACCGAAAAATCGAGTGTTTTGGTTCTCAGAAGCGATTTGTACTGTGCTAGAAAAATTTCAATTTTCAGGCAAAAAAAATGCTAAAACACGTTTTTTTGGCCCAAAAAGTCGATTTGTGCATGCATCTTCGATACCCGTTTATATCCCAAATTTAGCCTAAAACACCGAAAAATCGAGTTTTTTGGGTCTCAGAAGCCATTTGTACATGTCTACACTGTTCTAGAAAAATTTCAATTTTCTGGAAAAAAAAATGCTAAAACACGTTTTTTTGGCCCAAAAAGTCGATTTGTGCATGCATCTTCGATACCCGTTTATATCCCAAATTTAGCCTAAAAACACCGAAAAATCGAGTTTTTTGGGTCTCAGAAGCCATTTGTACATGTCTACACTGTTCTAGAAAAATTTCAATTTTCTGGAAAAAAAAATGCTAAAACACGTTTTTTTGGCCCAAAAAGTCGATTTGTGCATGCATCTTCGATACCCTTTTATATCCCAAATTTAGCATAAAAACACCGAAAAATCGAGTTTTTTGGGTCTCAGAAGCGATTTGTACTGTGCTAGAAAAATTTCATTTTTCAGGCAAAAAAAATGCTAAAACATGTTTTTTTGGCCCAAAAAGTCGATTTGTGCATGCATCTTCGATACCCGTTTATATCCCAAATTTAGCCTAAAACACCGAAAAATCGAGTTTTTTGGGTCTCAGAAGCCATTTGTACATATCTACACTGTTCTAGAAAAACTCAATTTCAGGCAAAAAAAATGCTAAAACACGTTTTTTGGGCCCAAAAAGTCGATTTGTGCATGCATCTTCGATACCCGTTTATATCCCAAATTTAGCTTAAAACAATGAAAAATCGAGTTTTTTGGGTCTCAGAAGCCATTTGTACATGTCTACACAGTTCTATAAAAAATTCAATTTTCAGGCAAAAAAAATGCTAAAACACGTTTTTTTGGCCCAAAAAGACGATTTGTGCATGCATCTTCGATACCCGTTTATATCCCAAATTTAGCCTAAAACACCGAAAAATCGAGTTTTTTGGGTCTCAGAAGCCATTTGTACATGTTTACACTGTTCTAGAAAAAAATCAATTTTCAGGCAAAAAAAATGCTAAAACACGTTTTTTGGGCCCAAAAAGTCGATTTGTGCATGCATCTTCGATACCCGTTTATATCCCAAATTTAGCCTAAAAACACCGAAAAATAGAGTTTTTTGGGTTTCAGAAGCGATTTGTACTGTTCTAGAAAAATTTTAATTTTCAGGCAAAAAAATGCTAAAACACGTTTTTTTGGCCCAAAAAGTCGATTTGTGCATGCATCTTCGATACCCGTTTATATCCCAAATTTAGCCTAAAAACACCGAAAAATCGAGTTTTTTGGGTTTCAGAAGCGATTTGTACTGTGCTAGAAAAATTTCAATTTTCAGGAAAAAAAATGCTAAAACACGTTTTTTTGACCCAAAAAGTCGATTTGTGCATGCATCTTCGATACCCGTTTATATCCCAAATTTAGCCTAAAAACACCGAAAAATCGAGTTTTTTGGGTCTCAGAAGCGATTTGTACATGTCTACACTGTTCTAGAAAAAAATCAATTTTCAGGCAAAAAAAATGCTAAAACACGTTTTTTTGGTCCAAAAAGTCGATTTGTGCATGCATCTTCGATACCCGTTTATATCCCAAATTTAGCCTAAAAACACAGAAAAATCTAGTTTTTGGGTCTCAGATGTGATTTGTACTGTTCTAGAAAAAATTCAATTTTCAGGCAAAAAAAATGCTAAAACACGTTTTTTTGGCCCAAAAAGTCGATTTGTGCATGCATCTTCGATACCCGTTTATATCCCAAATTTAGCCTAAAAACACCGAAAAATCGAGTTTTTTGGGTCTCAGAAGCGATTTGTACTGTGTTAGAAAAATTTCAATTTTCAGTCAAAAAAAATGCTAAAACACGTTTTTTTGGCCCAAAAAGTCGATTTGTGCATGCATCTTCGATACCCGTTTATATCCCAAATTTAGCCTAAAAACACCGAAAAAACGAGTTTTTTGGGTCTCAGAAGCGATTTGTACATGTCTACACTGTTCTAGAAAAAATTCAATTTTCAGGCAAAAAAAATGCTAAAACACGTTTTTTTGGCCCAAAAAGTCGATTTGTGCATGCATCTTCGATACCCGTTTATATCCCAAATTTAGACTAAAAACACCGAAAAATCGAGTTTTTTGGGTCTCAGAAGCGATTTGTACTGTGCTAGAAAAATTTCAATTTTCAGGCAAAAAAAATGCTAAAACACGGTTTTTTGGCCCAAAAAGTCGATTTGTGCATGCATCTTCGATACCCGTTTATATCCCAAATTTAGCCTAAAAACACCGAAAAATCGAGTTTTTTGGGTTTCAGAAGCGATTTGTAGTGTGCTAGAAAAATTTCAATTTTCAGGCAAAAAAAATGCTAGAACACGTTTTTTTGGCCCAAAAAGTCGATTTGTGCATGCATCTTCGATACCCGTTTATATCCCAAATTTAGCCTAAAAACACCGAAAAAACGAGTTTTTTGGGTCTCAGAAGCGATTTGTACATGTCTACACTGTTCTAGAAAAAAATCAATTTTCAGGCAAAAAAAATGCTAAAACACGTTTTTTTGGCCCAAAAAGTCGATTTGTGCATGCATCTTCGATACCCGTTTATATCCCAAATTTAGACTAAAAACACCGAAAAATCGAGTTTTTTGGGTCTCAGAAGCGATTTGTACTGTGCTAGAAAAATTTCAATTTTCAGGCAAAAAAAATGCTAAAACACGTTTTTTTGGCCCAAAAAGTCGATTTGTGCATGCATCTTCGATACCCGTTTATATCCCAAATTTAGACTAAAAACACCGAAAAATCGAGTTTTTTGGGTCTCAGAAGCGATTTGTACTGTGCTAGAAAAATTTCAATTTTCAGGCAAAAAAAATGCTAAAACACATTTTTTTGGCCCAAAAAGTCGATTTGTACTGTGCTAGAAAAATTTCAATTTTCAGGCAAAAAAAATGCAAAAACACGTTTTTTTGGCCCAAAAAGTCGATTTGTACTGTGCTAGAAAAATTTCAATTTTCAGGCAAAAAAAATGCAAAAACACGTTTTTTTGGCCCAAAAAGTCGATTTGTACAGTGCTAGAAAAATTTCAATTTTCAGGCAAAAAAAATGCAAAAACACGTTTTCTTGGCCCAAAAAGTCGATTTGTACTGTGCTAAAAAAAAATCAATTTTCAGGCAAAAAAAATGCTAAAACACGTTTTTTTGGCCCAAAGAGTCGATTTGTACTGTGCTAGAAAAAATTCAATTTTCAGGCAAAAAAAATGCTAAAACACGTTTTTTTGGCCCAAAAAGTCGATTTGTACTGTGCTAGAAAAATTTCAATTTTCAGGCAAAAAAAATGCTAAAACACGTTTTTTTGGCCCAAAAAACGTGTTTTAACAGGCAGGCAGGCAGGTAGGTAGGGAGGCAGGCAGGCAGGCAGGTAGGCAGGAAGGCAGGCAGGCAGGCAGGCAGGCAGGCAGGCAGGCAGGTAGGGAGGCAGGCAGGAAGGCAAGGCAGGCAGGCAGACAGGCAGGTAGGGAGGCAGGCAGGCAGGTAGGCAGGCAGGCAGGTAGGGAGGCAGGCAGGTAGGCAGGCAGGCAGGAAGGGAGGCTGGCAGGCAGGTAGGCAGGCAGGCAGGGCAATCTGACTTATATAGGGATGAACTGAACACATTTTCTATCCCGTTTCTACCACTAAAGAAAACGTGTTTACATACACCATGCTATTATATATTAGATATATAGATTATAAATTATTCATTATTATTATTATTACTACTATTATTACCTGTATTATTATTATTATTATTATTATTATTATTATTATTATTATTATTATTAGTAGTAGTAGTAGTAGTAGTAGTAGTATTGCCAATTGAGGCTTTTGTTCTGGCTATACTTACGACTCTCTCTCTCTTTCTCTCTCACACACACATGTAAACAAAGAAACATTTGCAATGAAATGAAATGAAAATAATGCCGTTGAAAACGAATAATGTGTACTAAAAGTGAAATAGTAGTATTAAAAATGATGTAGATTAAAGTGAAGTATAAAGGTGTGCAATATAGTAGATGAAAATTGAAAATGACTCGAATGTGTAAATGCAGTGTTGCCATGGTGTTGTAGCCACTTCTAGCCACCTCTAGCCCAAGTGTGCAGGGTAGAAGCAGTGTTACCAATGTTTTGTAGCCCAGTTTTGTAGCCCCAAGGTGAGTTGTGATTGGCTAAAATGGGGGTGTTGGCGATTTTTGTCGAATATATATAAGGTCGTAAGCCG